>QRFJ01004693.1:0-93861 GCA_006176705.1 Cocos nucifera | reverse complement strand
ACACATACATGTGGTCAAAAGTCAAAGGGGCAATGCGTCAATGTTGACCATCAAAGGTTAGTACTTTTAACAAAGTCAAAGAACAAGAAATGGCAGGTACAAAAATGGCAGGTAATGTCTTACAAATAAGACAACCTTTTCTGACTTGGACAACCTCCAGTCAGACCATATGAAGGCCTCTTGATTAGCACAAACTCCTTTGGCTCAGAAGGACAACTATTTATGATAGCAAAAGAAGAACGTTAGTTCAATCGAGTGCTAGCAAGATTTCCTTAACCTAATTGAATCTCATTCAAATCAATTGAACTAGATCAGTTCAATGATGATCACCAATTCAAACCCTTGTTTGTGTGACCCAGTTAGTTCAGTTCTGTATGGTAATGGATATGTCATGATCTCTATCATCGACATCATCGAAACTCCTTTCGATGGATCAGAACTCTTCTGATTCGAACAGCTAGAATGATCGATCATCTAAATCATTCTAATTGCTCCCAAAATCCACCAATGACACCTAGCAGTATAGGTGGCAACCCATCAAGTGAATGCGAACCTCTTGTGCAGCTATCTGTGTGATAGTTCTTCTATCTTGAGCCCCGATCAGATTAGGGTTAAGGTAAAACTCGTCAAACCCTAGTCTCTGTCATATGATGTAATCATTCGATTCAAGTCCAATGTGAAAATCTAAATAGAACTCTTTCTATTATTTCACCTACCATGGCCATGGATTTCAGACTTGACTCTCATATCATCATAGGGCTCTCCTCTACCACCGAGGTAGATAGATTCCATCTTGATGCCATCCAGTTCTAAATGAACATGTCATAGCCAACAACACCTCAGGGTTCCATATGCTAGGACGAGACCGAGTAATGTGTAGTCAAACTATAACACCCTCAAGGTGAACCTGCCGATGCCACTCAGGTGAAAGAACCAGACACACTACTGCAGCATCGAGTCAGTCATTGACGAGAAGGTAGACTCCCTAATGACTACTCGAGGTGGTCACCTCAGTGCCTCGTCTCTAACGAGTACCTGTACTCTCACCTGTGTCTCCACACCTAGACTCAAGACTTATCTACTAAAAGAAGCGATTGTACACCAACCTTCCGAATCAACACCATCCTGTTGATGATCCTATGGTCGGGAGCAATTTATGAGTTAATAATGATTATTCATGTCTTAAATTTTCAACTCTTGAAAATATGAATTATCATTGCCATTAACTCAAAGGATGTATACAGACACTAATACACATATGTATAGAAAATAACCATTTATTGCTTTTAGTTAAAATTATAATTTGGTCCCTAGAAGTGTATTACAAGTGTCAGCCAATTCTGGCTTCTAGGGCACATATATCTAACACTAATCCCCCAAGGGAAGGCTTTAGAGGGCTTATAGAGGCTGTTGTCCATTACTTTAGCTTAAGATCTTTTTATAAAGGAAGAATTAAGAAGGAAATGTAGGTTGAAATTGAAGAAAACCAAAGAAATCGAGTCGGGATGGATTTTACTCCTCGGGACTATTTTGCCACAGATCGGGTCTCAATACGTCCAGATTTGACCAAAATCGGACTCCCATAGCTTAAATAGGGTCCTGATGAATTTTGAGTCATTGGATCGTCTGATCAGGCAATTTAGGATCGTTGGATTGGGCTCTGATCGTCTGGTAAATCAAGTCGGAGATGCTTCTAGACCGTTGGATCTCACCTGGTTTTTTGGGGGCCCGTTCAAAGAATTTTTTTTTTTTCCCTTTCAAATTTGTCAAGGAATCGCTTAGTTTTTGAGCACTATTTCCAAATCAAAGAAGAATTTAATCATGAATCGCAAAGCCGTTGATTGCGCAATTACTATAGCTATGACTGCGTGAACTGAGTACATCGGAATGTCCTCAGCCAAATGCAGCCGCCTCGAGCTGCTTGATGTGAAATTACCCTTTACCCCATAAACCATGATGGCATTTTCCATGAAACCCCTTAAGGTTCAGGTCTGCCATGGCACCTTTGGTTTCCAGTCTATTTGCACTGGCAGTCTGGGCAAGATCTATGATGTCGACGGTTTTCACCGTGCACCGAAACTATTTTTGATTTTTTAAAACTTTGGGCTTCATAACTTTTCATTTATCTTCATTTAAGTAAATATTATTTTGTTAATGACTCCATAAATTGAGGCTCTTTTTATTATTAGTCTTTTTTCTAATAAAAAATAGAAATAAAAATATAATTCTAAAGAAATAAAGAAAATTAGATTAATAAATTAATAATTTGTTTATACTATATACTTTATGTGTTTATCACCTGTAACTGTCGTGGACATAATTTAGATTGTTATTTATGTATAGCCATATTAAGTATGACAAGACAGACATGGCATACGTCATCTTAGGGATGTGGTAAATGTACCTGAGTCTGATTCTAGATTGGAATCATGATGAAAAGTTTTGTAAAAAGAATCCTAAAGTATTGAGGAAATACTACGGACCTCGTGGCTCATCTATGGAATACTTAATCTTGAAACTTAAGGCATACACTAATATTTTAGTTTCCTAGTTAGTATCAATATATATAAGTAGTATGTACAGGTTATAGTATTTACCATAAACGGAGGATGACGGTCTGTCTGGTATGAGTTTTCAGCAGCCATATTTGTAGCCGATTCTATATTGTGAAGGCAGAGTATGGTTGTGCATCTGATGATACGGAAGAAGCTATGTGGCTGCGAAAGTTCATCGATGAGCTGAAAATGGCACCCTCTTGGATGGTCCTTCGATTCTTGTATACTGTGAACAGCAAACTATTAGGCCATAGCTCATGCGAAGGAGCCAAAGGTACATAGTGCACCAAGCATATTTGCACATCGCTACAACCATGATGTAGACGATCATCAAGCAAGATGACCGCAACCCTTCATAAGATCGACGTGAAAGAAGAACTTGTGGCCTGACACACTTAATACATAAAACTCTCAAAAATCCAAAATAGTTTGACAATCACCAAATTAAAAATGAAATATCGATATGGTTCTGAGTGGCCTTTAGCTAAGTGGAAGTTGTTAAAAAAAATATATCCTAAAGCCAATCAATCTGCGTATAGATGATTTGTTGAGCTGAATAATAATTTATACATTAAATTTTAAATAATAAATTATTATTCTAATGACATTTTCATCATATTTTTACATCTTTCTATCAATGAACTCTTCTAGGATGAAGTTCCTTGAGGGATATTTAGACTCGACAAAAAGAAGGATTTATTAATTTATCCTTAAATCAGTTCATGACCAAATGATTCATTGTTATCCAAGACAAAAGTATATCAAGTATAGGTCATTGTGTACCACAAGTATTGGTTGTCCTCTTAATCAAAAAGTATGGATATATTGTTATGGTATGCAGGTGAAGTGTAGGGATAAATTTTACTGAACATAATCTAACTACGGAGCTCTCTGCTATCAAAAGTTGCTCGTGAAGGATATGGTATAAGTGTCCCTTAAATCTTAGATCACTATGATGACTTGCAAGCAACCCACTACACTTAGGTATCGAACTATCTAAATTTTTAATTCTATGACTGAAGGCTACTGGGTATAGTCAAGTACTTGTGAAGTTGATGTGTGAGTTAAGATGGGATTGATCCCACTAAGTGTTGGAGCAAGTGCATCACTATATTTCAATTTATCGAAACCTCGGCCAGGATAGTCCATTCGATGGACACTAAATTTTGAAATACACTGTAGATGATTTTTTAGGGTTGACAGTTAAATCCTATGTCATCTTTTAAGCATTAAGGTAAAGGGGATGAATTATACGATGACCATATGCTATAGGTTCATCGATGTTGTATTGCGACAATTTGACCTATCCAAACATCAGATACCATTGCTAGATGGTCACATCGATTGGTACAGAAAATTAATTTCTATGCTACTAACTTAGGATTCGAACCTATGGGGTCATACATAATAGAAGTTCCTACCTGATCTGATGGCTGATTAAGAGTCTTAATGACCTAAAACTCTATGGTCAAGAGTCCCACTGGACTAGAACTCTATGGTCAAGAGTCCCACTGGACTGAGACTTTTTCTTTATGGATCCCATAGACTGCGACTCTGAGTCCTACTCATCTAGGACTCTTTGATCAAGAGTCCTACTGGTTTGAAACTCTATGATCACAAGTTTCATTCATTTGAGATACTAGATTCAAGAGTCCTACTAGTTTGGGACTCTTCAAGAGTTTCATATAGATGAAACTCTATTGCCTAAACACCCACTCGATTGGGATTCTATGCTTATTGAAGGATTAATTAGCAATTTGATTACTGATTAGCTTAATTTAATTGTGTGATGAAGATTTGATCAAGTTCGATTGTATTTGATTCGATTGGATTTGACCCGATCAGGTCATGTGATGACCTAATCGCTATGGAAGATTCGATCCTAATTTGATCAGTGGCTGGAATAAATTAATTTATAATTTGATTAGAAATTTATTAGATTGGGTTAATCCTAATTTGGTTGGATTTGACCTGATCTAATTAGGTCCAGATAAATTAGTTTGGTTGAAATAAATTTGGAAAAGTCAAATGAGATTTGAATTTTAAATCTCCCTGCACCTAACACTTTGACCTTTTGACCATTTTTTTCTTTCATGCACATTCTAATTTTTCTAGGAGTTTTCCCATGCAAAAAGAAGGTTTCTGGCACCCCTTGACTTGGTCTTTGGCATTGAGATTGGATGAGGCATTTGCTTGAATTTCAAATTCAAGCAGGTGGTTGGAACCTCTCTAACTTCCAAACCTTATCTCTTCCCTTCGCCACTCCTCTCTTTCGCCGCATTTTCTCTGAGCTTTATAGCCTAGGTGCACAAAAGGAGAGTCCTTCTATGCATCAAACTCCCTGGATTGGGCATTGTAAGTGGATATGTTTCTCTTGAATTTTGAATTTAAGAGAACGGTTGAAACAAGTTCAACCATTGCAGCCTTATCCACTCCACATGCAATATCCACTACTTTGCACCCATTTAAAAGGGTTTTCACCTGGGAATGCATGGTTTTGCATGTGATATCTAAGAGTGGTGAGAAGAATTTCTTAGAGAGAGAAAAAATTGAGTGGGGTGCAAGTATTATGCGTGGAAAAGTCAAAAACAAGAGAAAGGTTTTCTTGTGCTCACACATTCCCTTCATGCCTACTTTCTAATTTTTATCTCTTTACTCTCCCATTTAAAAATTATTTTAAGAGTGTGTATTCAAAGAGGGAGAGTCCCTCTACTTGTAAAAAATTATTTCACAAGAAAATTCAAAAGGGAGTGGGCGTTAGAGCTTTTTTAGGATATTAGGATTTTTGGTGTATGCAAAATCCTAAAGTTGGGACTCAGGATTCGGGTGGAAAGATTGAGCACCGTGAGTGCTAGATCACCACCATACTTTTACCACCACCTCGTTATCCTTCCTTCTGCATATTTTGATTTTCTAGAGTATCTGAAAGATCAAGAGAAAGATAATCGATCGAGATCAATCGTCGAAGGCCTCGACGAGGAGCTAGCACTCTAATAGAGTTGGTCGGGATCAAAAGCTCCGTGTGGACTCACCATAGAGGCTGGATGAGTGTGCGGCTCCAATGCAACATCAGATCATCTTCTGGTGGATTCAGATCACAGAGATCAGCTACCCATGCACATATATCATGTTCTTAACACGAGTTGGTTAGTTGATATGATTTACTAACCTTATGGATTTAATTTTTTGTTATATATTAACATATCTAGATCTAGATATAGGATTTCTGATATGATCAATATATGCTTAGTATTAATTTTAGATTAATATTTGCTTCCACTGTAATAAAATTTTAAAAAAGTTTCAAAAAGCATGCTACATCATAATGCTCCATAAAGGAATTAGGAGAAGCATCTTACATCCTAGGGATGAAGATCTATAAAGATAGATCTAAAAGATTACTTGGATTATTCCAGTCCATGTATATAGACACTATGCTGAAGAGGTTCAGCATGGAGAATTCTAAAAAAAGCTATCTTTTGATAGACCATAAAATTTCTCTCTCAAAGAAGGATTATCCAGTAACTCCATAAGAGAGAGAGAGAGAGAGCATATGAGTAAAATTCTATATATTTTGATAGTGGGTTCTATCATATATACTGTTGGTGGTAAATCCACTCCTATTGTAGTTTAGCAAGATGCCCAACCTTGGGGTGATCCTATCCGGTGGTGATGACCATGACTGAACTATAGCCTGTGTAAATTCTTACTCCAATTAACTTTAAGACTGCTAATCTTCAACTTGGGCATGCCAGACAATCCTATTAGATTTGGCTATCAGCTCCTTCAGATTACCGCATAACCTGCAAGGCATTGCAGGCCTCCCCCAGACGAACTTGAATAATAAAGGCGGTCGAATTTCCTTGCTATAAGTAGTTAACCTCCTCCAGTCAAACTCCTTTTAGACAAACTTGGATAGTGAAAGCAGTCGCCTAAGCGGCTAGAGTGCAAAGTATCCGACCCTTGGACAGCCTAGCTCGGTTGACCTTAAGGTTGGCCAAACTTCCTTCCATTCAAATCTCCTTCAAGCCGACTCTCACCATTGCAATTGGATCTCACGACAAGAATCACAGGCTGGCAGAGCTTCTCCTCAGACGAGCTTCTATATCTCATTGCAAGTGGTGGATCTCGATATTCTTAGGCCAAGAACCTTGAATGTGCAATCTAGAGTTGATAAAAGGATCTTGTCTTCAGAATAAGTCTAAACTTCTTTCCTAAAAATTTGCTGCAGTTCTAAATCAGCAAACCTGCCGCCCTTACCAACCCTTTACCTAGAACAATTATTCACTTGCAAATGACCTCGAAAGTGGCCGAACTCCAGAGGAACAGTTGAGATTTGCTAGAGTATTCTGGTTGTGTCCGTCTATCGCAGCTACTAGCTAGCTCCTAATCTAGATAAATTTCTTCCAGTAGCCAACTGGACTCTTTCAAGTCTTCATTCGAATTCCTTCAAGTCTTCTAGACAAACTTCTTCTAGTCGTCCACCAAACTCCTTTCAGCAGACAAGATAGCCACCTTACATCCTGAGCATCGATCGAGCAGGCTTAAACAGTAGAAGGACCTCGGCATCTTGCAAGTTCAACCCCCAATACAGTGAATATCAATTAATGTGCAGATGACCTCAAAGAAGTCCAAACGACTCCTAAGTTGCTGAGATGTGAAGTTCTTCACCATCTATAATAGTTCCATCCAAACTTCAACTATTAATCTTCAACAGACTGGCAAGTCATGACAAAAGATACTACTCTCTGTAACAAATTTCATATGGCCTGAATGACCTACTACCAGATAATAATGACTGGTATCATCAATTTGTTACCAGCTCTACCTATATAAGGAACCCTCTAGATATATTTCTTTTCTAAGCTCTCATCTCCATCTTAATTCTCCTGAGCACTCCATTCTTATTGGCCAGAGAACTGACTTAAGCATTGGAGGATCCTGCCAGAGCTACCCACCTCTGGTTTGGACTTCTTCTTGCAGGTCTCGTCAATGACCTCATCTCCATCCACTCCAGTGACTCCGGCATCAGCAACATTTTCTGCACCAACATATGCCATGATATATATGAGATTAGATGTGATATACTCACTAGGAGTGGTGAGGAAATACTAATCTGATCCAGAAGAGAATCATTGGAAGATTGCTAAAACCATCCTTAAGTATTTGAGAAATGCTAAGGATTAATGGTTAGTCTATGGAGAATATGATTTGAAACTTATAGAATACACTAATTCTAACTTTTAGTCAGATAATGATGATAGCAAAAGTATATTGGAATTTGTATTTATCTTGAATAGTGGTGCAGTTTGCTAAAAAAATTTTAAGTAGCACACTGTAGTCGATTCAGCATGCGAGGCTGAGTATATTGCTGCATCAGATTCTATAAAGAAAGCTCTATAGTTATGAAAATTCTTCAGTGAGCTTAGAGTGGTATCCTCTATTGATGGTCTAATTTTACTATACTATGATAGTACTACACCCATAGCTCAAGCAAAAAAATTGAAAGCCCATCAGTGTACAAAGCATATTCTCTATTACTACCATCTTGTAAAGAGATCATGAAATGAGGTGACATTGACCTTCAGAAGATCGACGAAAAGGAGAACTTGACCGACCCATTACTAAAGCCCTTACAATCAAGAAGTTTGAGTGACATAAATCAAAGATGGATATTCGATACTGTACCAATTAGCTTTAGTCCAAGTGAGAATTTTTGAAAAATATGTTCAAAATTCAATCATCTAGCTTGTAGATTTTTAAGATCATTTTTTATAAATGTATATAAATCATTCATTAATAAAAGTTATTTGACATATTTCATCATAAGATTATATATCTTCTTAATCGAACTCCATTATTATGATGAAAGCCCTTAGAACTACATCTAAAGCGATAAAGGAGGATTTATCGTATGGTTCATAAACTTATTCATGATCAAATGATATAATATTAATAAGAATAATATTTATATCAATTATAGATCATGGTGTACCATATGGATTGGTTGTCCTCTTGACCAAGAAGTATGTTGACATTAGTATGGCATACAAGTGGGATATGATCTACATTGAACGTGATCATTTTATAGCACTCTACTATCAAAAGTATTATTCAAGAGAATATAAGTATAAGTATCCCTCTAATTTGAGATCACTATAATAACTTATATACAACTCACTATACTTTGGTATCGGACTATCTGAATTTCTAATTCAATGATGGAAGATTTTTAGATACAGTCAAGTACTTATTAAGTTAGTGCATGAGTTAAGATGAAATTGATCACTCCAAGTAAAATTAAAAAGAATATCTTAATATATTTTAATTTAGCAAAATCTTGGGCAGAATAATTCTTATGAGGATCACAGGATTGAGTAGGTTGAGATACTATAAGGATTACTAATCAAGAGTTGATAGCAAATTTTGATATTTTTTTAAATATTATTGATCAAAGAGATGAATTATACGGTAACTATATTCTAGCAGGTTATGAATATTACTTCGCTACATTCGGCTTTATACAGTTATTGGCTATCATGGCTAGATGGTCACTTCGATTAGTATAGGAAGCTTATTTCTATGCTACCAGTTTAGTATTTGAACCCATGGGATCACACATACAGAAGTTTCGATCCGATCAGGTGGCTAATCAATGATTATGAATCATTGAAGAATGTAATTATCAATAGGATTGATAATTAACCTAATATAATTAATCAAAGAAAGATTAATTAATAATTAGATTATTTATTGACTCAATTTGATTGAGTTATGAGGATTAGATCAAGACTAATTGAATTGGATTCAATTAGGTCTGATCTGATTAGGTTATTGGATGACCTAATTTCTAAGATGAGTTTTTGATTTGATCAGACCTTGGACTTAATTAATCCTTAATTTGATCAAGAGACTGAGAGCCTAATTTGATTAGACAACTTAAATATTTGGATCTAATCAAAGGTTGTTTGATATGAGTCAAATTGGATGAGAATCAAAGAGTCCAATAAGACTACACCATCCCTTGCGCCTAGCCCTAATTGTCGCCCCTATTCTCCATGCATGAAGGATTTGTAAATCTGAGATCTAAATGCTTGGCCCTTTGCCACCCACTATTTGTTTGGATTGGGGTTTTGGAGATCAATTCAAAAAGATTCTGAATTAGACTTTATTTCAATCTCCAATTCTATATTTCAGCACTCTATATGAACAGCCCTTTATGAGACAAAGGAGCATTATAATTTTAGAGAGCTTTTGAGCATGAGAAAACCATGGATAGAGTCTCAAGGCATGAGGTTTAGGGTGGGCATCCTTTGTTGGTGCAACACTATGGCATCATCTAGCTTTGACGCCATGTTGTGGAAAATCCTAGGATCTTTAGCGTAGACCACAAAAGATCTTTGACGTTTTCTAAGATAGCATACCATAGATCCACCACCTAAATCTATGCTGGGCACCTTCCTCTTTGGGCTTGAGGGAGGCAAACCGTTTTATTTATTAAAATAATAAGAATCAGATCTAAAATACATCAAGATCTGATTGGGATCAAGAGAAAAATTTTTGAAATATATCTCTTGATCTGATCAGATCTGAACGAACCTGGTCCGGGAAATCAGGATTTTCCTTCAATTAGTCTCTCCTAAGCTTCTCCAAGCCTCTCTCCTCTCCAAAACCACTAACAAGTTATTTCTCTCCCTAATTCTCTCTCTCAAGCTCTTCTTCTTTAACCTTTTCTCTTTCTTTCTTCTTCAAACTACCACACCAAAGCCTGTATCTCCATTAAAACTTCTCTCATATTCTGAACTTCTATCACCTACTACTACCCAGATTCTTCTACAAGGCTCCAGGATGAAGAATTTAGCGAAAAACTTCTCGATGTATGGCTGATCCTGTCTTTCTTAGGAGATCATTGTGATCTTACTTTGATGGTGTTTTCTATTTCTTATCTTTTGTATTTCTTTTTAATAAAGACTATTTTTAGTTATAATACCTTTATATCTTTATTTTTTTATAATTAATTTAGAATAGTTTATTATTCTTAGGATGAGCTGTGATGTATGGGTACGATCTCTTAGGATAAATTATATTTAGATTAATTTCTTTTATATATCTAAATCAATTTAGATTAGCCTATAACTTTAAGGAATGGGCTGTGATCCAAGGATACAGACCGTGCTCTCTAAGATAGTTTATATCCTTATTGATTAGATATTAATTGCAGCATATTAAAAAGAGTACCAGCTGTTAGATAAGTGATCAATTAAAATCCTGAGAATCCATCTTTATACTTACAACCTTTCTTTAAATTAATTTACTTTTTTAATTAATTAAGTAGTCTTTTAATTAATTATTAAATCTTGCTTTTAAGTTAAATTTATTATTTAAACGTAATTAACATGATCCCTATGGATATGATCCTGACTCACCCTATCTATATAGTAGTGAATTAGGTTTATTTTTGACCGCCTATAATAGTGATCAAATTTTGGCACCATTATCGAAGATCGTGATTTAATTGCTTTAAATATTTTTTTAAAAAAATCTAAATAAATTCAAATAAAAATTAAAAAAATAAATAAAATAAAAATAAAAATTTTTTTAAAAAAAAATTAATTAAATTTTTTTATTGACAGTGCATAAGCTATTTAGGGTTTAAAGACTTAATCACAAAACCTAACAAGTAAAACTAATTAATTTAAATTTGATTATTTTACTTTACTCCGACATCTTGACTTTTTGTATCTCATCTTCATAAGACACTTTAAGGATGCTAAACCCAATTAAACAAGATAAGGTGGGGATTTAATCACCCTTCCTTAGCCTAAAAATCATAAATCTTCATATTACATTGATCCAAATCTTAATTTTAAAATTAATTAGACATTGGCCCCTAAGGATACTCGAGCTCATTAGGACAAGAATCCTAAGAGTTGGATCGGGTTAGGATTAGTTAATTCAATTGGTGCTTAAGACAAGCAACGGAGGGACTCCCACTGATCTTACACTTATCTGATCAGTTGATTGGCTGATTCTTTACTTGAAGGGCTTAAAGAAAATCTTGGCAATTAGGAGTTGTCTAGATCTAGGGTAACCCTTAGTCAGGATTGATTGCATAACTTGATTGCTAACCCACAAATATCAAACCTAATTAAAATTTTTTGCATCTAATTCTTAGTCTTAGGACTTTCTAGGCTCTCATCTTTAAAATTTCTTTCATCTCATTTTATTTTTTTTAAAAAAAATTATAAAAACTTAAAACTATATTTGCTCTAAGGCATAATTGTGGGGTATTTACTTGGGCATTGTTCATTACAACCTAAAATTTAAATCCTAAATTCTGATATTGAACAAATCCTTAGAGCTAATAAACCTAGAATTATAACTGCATCCTTTCGCCAATTGGAGAAATATTTTATCCCTTCTTCTTATACCTATGACCCCTATACACCCATGTGTGAATCTAATAGTGGTGGAATCTATGAGATTGAAAACTCCATAGATATCCGCAATAAGGTAGGTGAGCTTTCCCAAAAACTTGATTATTTATTGAATATGAGACACTCTCCTACCTCACCCTTGCATGTGTGTGATATATGTTCGAGTCCCAACCATCTGGTTAGTGAATGCCCAGCTGCATATCAGTCTAGAAAATTTGTACATAAGTAGACTTACTCAATCCTAACTCAGACCAATTATTATAACCCTTACTCCAACACCTCCAATATGGGTTGGAAAAATTATTCAAATTTTTATGAGATATCACAACTAGCAACTGATTATGAACCTATTTATCCAGAGAAAACTTATACGGCATACCAATATTAAAAAGTTTAGCAACCCTCTTCAAGTGCCTATAGTTCAACATTTAAAGAGAATATTTTACACATGTTAGAAAATCATACTCAATCTATAGCCAAGATAGAAATTCAACTTAGTCAGCTTACTGTTGCATTCAATAGTTGGGAGGAGGAAGAATTATCTAGTCAGCCCATAAGTGACTCAAGAGAGCAATATATGGCTAAGAGCTCCAATGTTAATGAAACCCTTACAGAACAGCCTAGTATACAAATTAAAAATTATTTTAAGATGGATGAACCTAAAGATGTAATTAACAAAGCTACCACTAGAATTATTTCTCAAGACCTAGTGCATACATGTTTGAATTCTTTTAGAGTGGATAATTTTAATGTAGATGGATATACTGAAAATGAAAATATATTATTAGAGCCATCTAGTTTTAGCACCACTACCCTAGGGGTTGAGGAATATGAAATAATACCGACTCCAATAGCTTTTCCTCTAGAATCACCACCTCCTCTAGAACTAAATCCACCCTTGGTCACACCTGAGTACGCATGTTTAGAATCGAGTGATACTCTTCTGGTATCTATTGTATCAGACTCAATTCTTAATCCAAAAACTCAATTTATAAGCATATTAGAAGAACAAATAGAAGAAATTCTCAATAAACAAGAGTCTTTGAATGGGTTCATAAATTATTTTCTTAAAATTAGAAAACTAAAACTGACTAAGAATAGTGCTATGAGTTACTTTCTAAAAATTGATGAGAAATTACTGAAATTCATAAATAATGGGATTGCAAGTCATCTTTCTGAGATTGGCAATCCAAAACTATTAAAATTTATCAATCTAATTTTTGACATTGGATAGGCAAAGTCCTCTAGTCTGGCTAAACACATTAAACTTAGTGCTTGTTGAGAGGCAACCCATCATTTTATTTTTCAGATTTTGAGTTTTTTAATTTTTACCTTTTTATAGAAAATCAATAAAGATGATTAGCCTAAGTTGGGGGGAGCACATCAAACATCCTATATGAACCTGAGGAATACTATGAAGGATCTACAAATAATAAACCAGGTGATACCCCTCCTTGATAAATATTTTTGTTTTTCTCTTCTTTCATTGAGGATAATAAAAATTAAGTTGGGGGAAGAATAATTGATTTTAAAACTTATGAGTCTTCAAGTATGATTTGAAATAATTAGCTTTATATATCCCAACTTTATTTTGATTAAGATTTAATTAGGCATCCAACTAAATGAATGATTAACAATCTAAAAAATTTTAGAGATACTGAGAAATAAATTATTAAAAAATCTAATAAATGGAAGGGTTTAGATCAGACCAAATTTTAAGAATAATTCTAGAACCTTCTTCTTACTAATCTTAATAAAAAATCTACTTCATGAGAGTTGGATGGAAAGATCAAAATATGCAAAAGTCTTTCTTAATTTAAATATATATATAAATATAATATAATAAAAATAAAAATACTAATTTTTTATTGAGTAACCGTGCCTCTTCGCCTAAGTAAGCATCGTGGTTCGCATAAAAAGATGGACAGTATGAATAAAAAAATCTAGCATTGTCTCACTGAGTAACCAAGCCTCTTTGCCTAAGTAAGCATTGTGATTCGTGTCAAAAGATGGGGATGCAAAGAGTTAAAAAAAAAGGATAAATAAGGAGACTAAATTGCAAGAAAGATAATAAATCTAGCTCACATCAAGTTAGACAATTTAGAGAGTAAAGTAGAAAGTTGGTGAAAGAAAAGCTCTAAAAATTTTGATGGCTAAGACTTAACCACTAATTGGATCGAATTGATAATCCAATGATGTACCTCTTTAATGGTCTGACCGGGTATCAGCTATCTTTAGGAGTGTCTAAATCTAACTTTTAATTCAAGGCTAAGTTGGTATATATTGCTAATCTATCTACTTTACTCGAGGACGAGCAAAGTTTAAGTTGGAGGGTGTGATAAACATATAAAATATATGTATAAAATTATTAATTTATTAATTAATTTATCCTTATTTCTTAAGAATTGATACTTTTATTCTATCTTTTATAGAAAAGAAGACCAAGGATGAAAAGAGCTCAATTTATGGGTCACAACGAAATAAATTTCACTCAAATCAAAGCTAAAATGAAAAAGTTATGAAGCCTAGAAGTTTTTAAAAAAATAAAAATAGTTCGATGCACGATAGACCGATCGCCGATCCACAGATCCTGCACAGATCGGCCAGCTCAGTAGACATGGGGAACCAAAGCATGCCATATGACAGACCTGAACCCTTAAGAGGTTCATGGAAAATCCATCATGGTTCATAGGGTAAAGAGGTAATTTTGCATCAAAGCAGCGAGCGACGATTGGCTGAGGCGTTCGATGTGCCCGATTCGCAGCTCCATAGCTATAGTAATTACGCGATCCAAGGGCTTGCATTTGATCCAATGGAGATCTGATGGCCCATGACAAATCCTTCTTTGATTAGCGATCTAGCGTGATCCGACGGTCAGAAAATCAGTCGGTGAAGATCCAATGATCCAAAAGCATCTTCGACTTGATTAAGGATGATTAGAAGCCCATCTGACGGTCTTAAATTACCTAATCAGATGATCCAATGGCTGAAAATTCATCAGGACCCTATTTAAGCTACGGGAGTCTGATTTTGATCAAATCTAGACCATTGAGATCCGATCTGACGGCAGAAAATTACTCTAAGGAGCAAAATCTGATCCAGACTCGATTTCTTTGGTTTTTCTTCGATTTCAACCTAATTTCTTCCTATTTCTCCTCTATAAAAAGATCCTTAAGCTAAAGTAATGGACAACAGCCTCTATAAGCCCTCTAAAACCCCCGCTTGGGGGATTAGTCCCTCCTAAGCTTCTCCAAGCCTCTCTCCTGTCCAAAACCACCAGCAAGTTATTTCTCTCCCTAATTCTCTCTCTCAAGCTCTTCTTCTTTAACCTTTTCTCTTTCTTTCTTCCTCAAACCACCACACCAAAGCTTGTATCTCCACCAAAACTTCTCTCCTATTCTGAACTTCTATCACCTACTGCTGCCCGGATTCTTCTACAAGGCTCTAGGATGAAGAATTTAGCGAGAAGTTTCTCGATGTCTGGCTGATCCTCTATTTCTTAGGAGATCATTGTGATCTTACTTTGATGGTGTTTTCTATTTCTTATCTTTTGTATTTCTTTTTAATAAAGACTATTTTTAGTTATAATATCTTTATATCTTTATTTTTTTATAATTAATTTAGAATAGTTTATTATTCTTGGGATGAGCTGTGATGTACGGGTATGGTTCATGCTCTTGGGATAAACTATATTTAGGTTAATTCTTTTCTTTATATATCTAAATCAATTTAGACTAGCCTATAACTTTAAGGAACGGGCTGTGATCCAAGGGTATAGACCGTACTCTCTAAGATAGGTTATATCTTTATTGATTAGATATTAATTGTAGCATATTAAAAAGAGTACCAGCTGTCAGATAAGTGATCAATTGAAATCCTGAGAATCCATCTTTATACTTACAATCTTTCTTTAAATTAATTTATTTTCTTAATTAATTAAGTAGACTTTTAATTAATTATTAAATCTTGCTCTCAAATTAAATTTATTATTTAAATATAATTAACATGATTCTTGTGGATACGATCCTGACTCACCCTATCTATATAATAGTGAGTTAGGTTTATTTTTTACCACCTATGACAGCGATCATCGGGCATCACCTAGCTTTGATACCAAATTATAGACCCATGATATCGCTCGAATGCCAATCATCTTTGACATCACAAGCACCCTGATAGCATGTTGCAGAAGCTCCTGATCTTTAGCACGGATCTGAAGGAATCCATGACGTTCTCTATGGGCCGCACACCACCGATCCTCCACCTGAATCTATGATGGGGTGCCTACCTCCTTGGGCTTGAGGGAGATGCCCCCCTTCTCTAGGGTTTCTTCAAGAACCCTAGGGTGGCAACTCTAGAGAGAAAAGAAGAAGAGAGTTAAGGAAGAAAAGGTCTGTATTCCACAGCATAATGAAACCCTAATACAACCTATGTATTTATACATAGCCATTAGATCCGACCAAAAAAGCTCCTCGGCTAATCCAATACATGAAAGCACTCACTGAGACTATGTACACCCATGTCTCTCATTTTCTCATCCTCTGGATCTAGACCCAACCCATACATGAATTAGCCCCCTTAAGATCTCTCAAATCAGGCCTTAAGACCCCTAGAATCATCCTAGACCCTAGTCCAAAATAGATCCTCGTGTAACTCTGCTCGTGCACTGAGCCGGCTCAGTCTTAGCATTGAGCCGACTAAGTTCCACTGGGTTGGCTCAATCTGAAACTGAGCCGACCTAGTCCCGTGCTATGCCAGCAGTCCCAAATGCATAGCTCTCTATTTTTCTTATGCACTAAGACTTAGTTGACCCAATTTTGGATTGAGTCGGCTAACCTACAGAAAATCTTCTTTCTGTAGTTTTGATTCTTCGGCTTTGGTTTCTTGCTTCACCTTGTGTCCCAAATCTTCGAAGCACCAACTAAGCCCCTTGAGGCCCTCAATACCTGAACCTCAAGCCCGTGAAGAGCTACATGCCGCCTCCACCCTAGGATAACTCCTATCCTAGTCTTAGGACCACACCTATCCTAGCCTCCTCGAAGCCCTCACCTTGGCTCTGCTCGTGGCCTCCTAAGGCTTGGGAGCACCATAAATCCTCACAATCTCCACCTTGGTGCTCCCAAGCCTTGGCAAACCTCTCGACAATGCCCTCCTACACGTTTTCACTATCCCTACGCACTTGACAGCCCCTTATGCAATCATCACCTCTATCAATCCTCTTCAGCTGTTGTGCACCCTTGAGGCCTTTAGGATGACCGCCTCCATCACTGAAGACCTTGGCTTACGCCTCTACACTATCCTAAAATTATAGGATCCTTTCTACTTAGCAACTACATCACCCTATACTGGCACTCGTTGCAAACCCTGACATGGTCTCCTCAGAACTACACCTATCCTTTTACACATGCCGCTCCACCTGAAACTATGCATCACCGGTGCTCTAAACTCATGTCAAATTTCTCTCCAATTATGAAGCCACCTCTCCTGAGCTCCACCTATATCCAAAGTCCATCTGATGCCACAAAAGTTGACTCTATCATCGAGTCTCTCGAGGCCAACCACTTAACGCTGTACTGCTGAGCCTGCCACTGCACCTCAAATACCGTCGCTGCCCCTACGAACCCTCCACACTCTGTAGATCCCTTCAAAGCTATCTCGGATACCTCCGCAACCCATGGGCACCTTCGAAACCTAAGAGCTCATCTAACTCTTCTAAATTCAGCGACTGAATCCTAGAAAATTCTATCCTAGTCCTTTTCTTCTACCCCTACACCAGCCATCGCTTCAGTTGTGCCTAGAGAATCATCCTCCACCTAAACCGTGACTCTTCCTAGTGCTCCTGCAAAAAAAATCTAATCCATGATACTTCCGACTGCTAGAGACCTCCTGGCGTTCTCTGAGACCTCCTGGCACTCCCTGAGATCTGCACCCAGTCTCCTTGAGATATCACTTATACTCTCTGTTGAGATATACTCCTCAGCTGCTACACCATCAAGCCTCTCTCAGCCCTATGCCTCTAGGAAAGTGCTCCTGCAGCACTCCAGTGCACCCTGACTCATCTCTGCATCGCTTTACAACCGCCCAGCCCTAACTTGCTGGACCTTCATGGATCATCCATCTCCATCACTACCAAGGCTCCGCAAATCCATGCTCTAGTCGAACCATTGAATACATCTTCGACTACTTTTCCATCTTTCTTCAACCATTATCCCTTAGGAAATCTCTCTTCAATAGCCCTACACTATCCATCTTCCTAGAGAATCCTGATGCTCTCTGCTGAGATACCTTCCTCGACTGTTGCAGCCTCTCTTAGCCCTGCATCTCTAGAAAAATGCTACTGCAGCACTCCAGCGCTCCCTGCCTATCACATAACCATCATACACCCAAACCTTTCTACCAAGATCGATCAGCAAATCATGCACCAAATTCTTTCACCCCAAGAAAATCTCTATCCATTAATCCTCTTAACCTTCACCTTCAACCCACTACTTCTGATTGGCCAAACCATAGCAATAACAAGATAGACTTGAGACATACCATGGAATCCTTATGCAGATTTTTGATTTCATCTTGTACGACTTCTTCTTTCCTTCCATGCACCATCAGGCTCTGAAACTTGGCTCTGATACCATATTATTATCCATAATGTTTCAGGCATCACCTAGCCCTGATACCAAATTGTAGACCAATGATATCGCTCAAATGCCAATCATCCTTGACATCACAAGCATCCCGATACCATATTGTAGAAGCTCCTGATCTTTAGCATGGACTTGAAGAAATCTATGATATTCTCTATGGGTAGCACACCATCGATCCTCCACCTGGATCTATGATGGAGTGCCTCCCTCCTTGGGCTTGAGGGAGATGCCCCCTTCTCTAGGGCTTCTTTAAGAATCCTAGGACGGCAACTCTAGAGAAAAGAAAAGAAGAGAGTTGAGGGAGAAAAGGTTTGTATTCCATAGCATAATGAAATCCTAATACAACCTATGTATTTATACATAGCCATTAGGCCCGACCAGAAAAACTCTCCGACTAACCCAATACATGAAAGCACTCACCGAGCCCATGTACACCCATGTCTCCCATGCTCCTATCCTCTGGATCTAGACCCAACCCATACATGAATTAGCCCCCTTAAGACCTCTCAAATCAGGCCTTAAGACCCCTAGGATCATCCCAGACCCTAGACCAAAATAGACCCTCGCATAACTCTGCCCGCACACTGAGCCTACTCAGTCTCAGCACTGAGCTGGCTAAGTTCCACTGGGTTGGCTTAGTCTGAAACTGAGCCGGCCTAGTCCTATGCCATGCCAGCAGTTTCGAATGCATAGCTCTCTATTTTGCATGTGCACTAAGACTTAGCCAACCCAGTTTTGGACTGAGCCGACTAACCTACAGAAAATCTTCTTTCTATAGTCTTAATTCTCTGGCTTTGATTTCTTGCTTCATCTTATATTTTAGATCTTCGAAGCACCAACCAAGCCCCTTGAGGCCCTCAATACCTGAACCTCAAGTCAGTGAAGAGCTATATGCCGCCTCCATCCTAGGACAACTCCTGTCCTAGCCCTAGGACCACACCTGTCTTAGCCTCTCCGAAGCCCTTATCTTGGCTCCGCCCATGGCCTCCCAAGGCTTGAGAGCACCATAAATTCTCATAGAATCCACTATCGAAGCATGTGGTATTCTACTCATATGCACTCACTCTTAAGGATTTATTGGACAATCTTTTTTCGAGAGAGTAATTCCATGGCCTATCGGGAGATAGTCCTTCTTAAAATTCTCCATGCTGAACCTCTTTAGCATGGTATCAATGTACATAGACTGGGATAACCCAAGCAATCTTTTAGATCTATCTCTATAGATCTTCATTCTTAGGATGTAGGAAGCTTCACTCAAGTTTTTTATAGAGAATTACAATGATAGCCAAACCTTTATTCCCTATAATGCAGGGATGTCATTCTTGATTAAGAGATTATCATCTACATACGATATAAGTAATACTACTATAGAAATGTTAGCTAATTTATACATGTAGGGTTCTTCTCTATTCTTAATAAAGCCATACATTCTGATCATCTTATTAAAATGCATGTTCCAACTCCGAGATGCCTGCTTCAATCTATAGATGAATCTTTGAAGCTTGCATATCCTGGACTCATCTGTGGATGCGAATTCCTCAGGCTATATCATATACATCTTTTCATTCAGCTCTCTATTAAGAAAAGCCATCTTCACATCCATTTGCTAGATCTCATAGTCTAGGTATGTTGCTATCGCAAGCATAATCCGAATGAACTTGAATATTGTCACTAGAAAAAATGTCTTGTCATAGTCAATACCATAATGTTGATGATATCCCTTAGCAACCAGACAGATTTTATAGGTCTCCATCTTTTCGTCTGCACCCCTTTTCCTTTTGAAAATTTATTTACACTTAATGGATTTTATCCCTTCAGGTGGATCAACCAGTGTCCATACATTTTGACCTTCATGGACTCCATTTTGGATTTCATGGCTTTCAACTACTTACCAGAGTTGGACCTCTGCATGGCGTCCATGTAGGTGATTGGATCCTCGTTGTTCTCATCGAGTTCAACAGGATCACCATCCCAAACCAAGAAACTATAGTATCTATCTGGTTGATATGGTACTCTACCGGATCTTCTTAAGGGTGCCTCTATAATGGGCTTTGGATTTGATCTTATCAAATCCAGTTCTACAGGATCACTAGAATGTATCGATTGTTCCACTTGTTAAACTTCACTAAGCTCAACATTAGAGATAGCTATTCCTTCCATAAGGAACTTCTTTTTCAAAAAGACTGTCCTATTGCTGATGAATACCTTTTACTCTGTAGCAAGGTAGAAGTAATATCTCCAAATTTTCTTGGGGTATCCTATAAACAAGCATTTATCGGATCTAGATCCAAGCTTTTTTGGCTATAAATATTTTACAAAAGTCGGATATCTCCAAATCCTAAAGTGAGAGAGTGTCGGCTTACACCCAGTCCATATCTTATATAGAGTCTTTGTAATAGACTTGCTTGGAACAATGTTCAAAACATAACAAGCAGTCTCTAATACATAACCCCAAAAAGAAATCGATAGACTCGCAAATTCCATTATAGATCGAACCATATCCAATAAGATTTGATTTCTTTTTTTGAATATACTATTATGTTATTGTGTTCCAAGAGGAGTCCATTATAAGAGAATTCCATTCTCTCCTAGATATATCAAAAACTCATTGAAAAGGTATTCAACTTCTCGATTAGACTGAAGAGTTTTAAACTCTTTCCAAGTTATTTTTCTACCTCATTTCAATATCGTTTGAATATTTTAAATGAATTAGATTTACTTTTTATAAGATAGACATACCCATATCTCGATAGATCATCAATAAATGTAATGAAGTAGTAATACCCACTTCTAGCACATGTTCATAGGTCCACATACATCAGTATGTACTAGACCTAGAAGCTCAGTGGCCCATTTATCTTTTTTAGTAAAAGATGATTTGGTCATCTTATTAAGAAGACAAGACTCATAGATTTTCAATGATTCAGAATCATTGATGTCAAGGATACACTTCTTGACTAACCTGTTAATCCTATTCTTATTTATATGATCAAGCCTATAGTAAGAAAGATACGCATCAGTGATATTATTTAGTTTCAAAAATTTATTTGATGTGTACATTACACTAATAGGCTATGATAAAATATAAATATTATTTTTTAATTATGCTTGCATTACTGTAACACCATTCATAATGATATCATAATAATTTTTTTATTGATAAATAGTAACCATCATAGGCCAAAAGCCCAATAGATATTATGTTCATCATAAAAGATGGACAATAGTGATAATCACTTAAAACAATATTATTATTTTTAAAAAATAGCTCAAGAGTTTTCAATGCTAGGATTGAAACTTTACTTTCATCCCCAACATTAAGAAATCTATCATCATTTTTAAATTTTCTATCAATTTGAAGTCCATGTAATAAATTATATATATAAATTGGACTTCTGATATCTAATATCCAGGTAGATGTATCACATATGGAAAAATTATAAGGTGTTATCGTATAATAGCCTTAACCAGCAATCATTTACTGATTTCTTCTGTTCAGCCTATTTGGATAAAGAGGATAATTTCTCTTTGGGTTTGCCTAATTAGGATCAACACTAGACTCCTTATTCTTAGGTTCTAAATACTTGCCATTGTCCAACAATGAATGGAGCGAACTTACACTAGCCATTCTATTTATCTGAAAAAAAAATGAAATCTTATTAGTACTTAAATTAATTAATCCTAAAGACTTGGACTTTAGTTTAAAGGTTCTTCCACTATTTTTAATGAATTGATAGTCTCTACCTCTAATTTGAGGAATTACATTAACTCCTTAGTAGGTACTGAAATCTACATAGACTGCAGATGGGCCTGAGGTAGGCTCTAGCCAACCTATGTGCATCTACAGGTAGGTTCAAATTCAATTATTTTTCTAAATAATTTTTAGTATTTAGGTTTTGCCCTAGAAGCCAATTCAGTAGGCTTTGGCCTCCACTAAAAAAGTCTAGTTAGGTCTAACTATTAACACGATTAAGTTCGATGCATCAAACCAATGATGATCAGGCCCGAGGTAGGCTCTGGCTAACCTGATTGCTATTAAGAAAGCATGACATAATCATCATATGATGATAGTAATTCTAATATCAAGATGAATATCAGATGTTAGGCACCTCCAATGTTCATCCAGAAAATTAGACTCATTACTATTCACCTTAATGGAAGGATATGACTTGGTTATCCTCATAACTTAGTCATTTTTATGACCCTAATAATTTAGAAGATTTAGGTTACTTATGATTTAAGGATAGGAAGGATATAGACCAATATTTTTTACTAACTTCATAAAGTCAAATCCTCCCATTGACTACACCAAGTTAATAGGTTAGGACTAGGATTAATTTAGGTCCATGGGCATCTAATTTAGTCTTACTAATTGAAATCAGTTAAATTGATTTCTAGTGACATGAGTCAGTCCAAATCATCAAGTGATCTAATCAAACTCTAATCGACCATATTAGCTAGATAAGTGTGATCAGTGTAAGGGATATGCCATCAAATCATCAAAGATCGAATCAGTGCGAGTAGCTCTCAATTAAAAATCACTGGTCTAGACTGTCAAACTTATCTTAGATACTAATTGGTTAATGAGGTCTAATCTGATCAACCTAGTAATTTCAGGCTAGACCATTTAGTCATGAATCAAGTCCATCTTGGTCTCATTAAAGATATGGACTCATCCAACTACAACTATTAAAGTTGAGTCTAGAGTGTCCTTGATCTAATCTAATTCAACACTTGGTTAGATTTGATCAATTACTCTAGATTAATCTATTCTTTAATTAATCTTAGGTCCAACTTAATTAATGGATCTAATTCATCTAATCCTTTAACCCACAATTTTATGATTTTGTCTTAGGATCTTTAATTTATAATTCTAGACCCTTATAGATAATACTTTATTCTCTTAATTAAGTTTTTGGACTGATGGATTATGGTTCTGTATTTCAAAAATAAGTTTTAAATTTTGAAAGATTTTCATTTTATGTTCACTAAATGGATTGACTTATTTCATAAATGGGTCAGCTCATTTTATAAATAATAACCTATTACTAGTTTTAAATAGGAAATAAAACATAATAAAAATTAAACCATGAATCTACTTTTTAGATCTAATCTAAATACATTCATGTTTAACTTTCTAATTAAAATAATTTTAATTATAAAGATCCTTTCATTGTTCATCTTAATGAATGAGCTTACGGTGGCACCCCTACCACCATAAGGGATCCCCACTAAATGGGAGAAGATGGCCTTTAAAGCACACTTGTTCCTTATGATCGGATGACTTGGTGGCTCATTCATCATCAATTACTAAGTTATCTGGATATAAAATATATTATATATGTAAACATTTAATTTTCTAATTAACATATTAGAACATGTCAAGCAACCCTTTCTCTGATACCAATGAAGGAAATCGTGCAGGATTTTTAGCATGCTTTACAAAACTTTTCAAAATTTTATTATAGTGAAAGCAAATATTAATCTAAAATTAATAATAAGCATGCATTGATCATATTAGAAATCCTACATCTGGATCTAGATATGTTAATATGTAACAGAAAATTAAATCCATAAGGTTAGTATATCAACTAACCTACTCGTGTTAAGAACATGATACCTATGTGCGGCTAGCGGATCTCCATGATCTGAATCCATCAAAAGAAGATCTAGCATCATGCTGCTACCACACACTCATCCGGCCTCTATGGTGAGTGCACATGGAGCTCCTGGTCTCGACTAGCCCCACTAGAGTGCTAGCTTCTCGCTGGGGCCTTCGACGGTTGATCTCGATCGATCCAATCGATCACCTTTCTCTTAATCTCTCGAATGCTCTAGAAAATTAGAATATATAGAATGGAGGATGATGAGGTGGTGGTGAAAATATGGTGATGATCAGGCACTCACGGTGCTCAATCTCTCCATCCGAACCCTGAGTCCCAACTCTAGGGTTTTGCACACACCAAAAACCCTGATATTTGAAAAAAGCTCTAACACCCACTCCCTTTTGAATTTTCCTATGAAACAAATTTTCACGGGTAGAGGGACTCTCCTTCTTTGAATACCCACTTCAAAATAATTTTTAAATGGGAGAGTAAAGAGATAAAAATCAAAAAGGAATGTGTGAGCATAAGAGAACCTTTCTCTTCTTTTTGACTTTTCCATGCACAATACTTGTGCCCCACTCAATTTTTTCTCTCTCTAAGAAAGTCTTCTCACCACTCTTAGATATCACATGCAAAACCATGCCCAGGTGAAAACCCTTTTTAATTGGATGCAAAGCAGTGGATATTGCGTGTGGAGTGGATAAGGCTGCAGTGGTTGAACTTGTTTCAATCGTTCTCTTAAATTCAAAATTCAAAAGAAACATATCCACTTCCAATGCCCAATCTAGGAGTTTGATGCATAGAAGGCCTCTCCTTCTACATGCCCATGCCAAAAAGCTTAGAAAAAATGCGACAAAAGAGAGGAGTGGCAAAGGGAAGAGATAAGGTTTGAAAGTTAGAGAGGTTCCAACCTCCTGCTTGAATTTGAAATTCAAGCAAATGCCTCATCCAATCTCAACACCAAAGACCAAGTCATGGAGCACTAGAAACCTTCTTTCTGCATGGGAAAACTCATGGAAAAATTAGAATGTGCATGAATGAAAAAAATGGTCAACAGGTCAAAGTGTTAGGCATAGGGAGATTTGAAATTGAAATCTCATTTGACTTTTCCAAATTTATTTCAACCAAACCAATTTATCTGGATCCAATTAGATCACATCAAATCCAACCAAATCAAGCATAACCTAATCTAATAAATTTTTAATCAAATTAAAAATTAATTAGGTCCAACCCATGATCAAATTCGGATCGAATCTCCTATAGTGATTAGGTCATCATATGACCTAATCCGATCAAACCCAATCGAATCAAATTCAATCGAACTTGATTGAATCCTCATTGCTTAATTAAATTGAGCTAATCAGTAATCAAATTACTAATTAATCCTTCAATAAACATAGAGTTTCAATCGGGTGGGTGTTTAGGCAATAGAGTCCCATCTATGTGAAACTCTTGAAGAGTCCCAAACTAGTGGGACTCTTGAACCCAATGTTCCAAAATAATGAAACTTATGATCACAGAGTCCTAGACCAGTAGGACTCTTGATCAGAGAGTCCTAGATGAGTAGAACTCAGAGTTTTAGTCTGTGGGATCTATAAAGAAAGAGTCCCAGTCTAGTAGGACTCTTGACCATGAGTCCTATGTCATCAAGACTCTTGAGAAGCCATCAGATCAAGTAGGAACTCCTATTATGTGTAACCCCATAGGTTTGGATCCTAAGCTCATAGCATAGAAACTAATTTTCTATGTCAATCAATATGACCATCTAGCAATAGTACCCGATGTTCAGATAGATTGAATAGTCGCAACACAACATCGATGAACCTATGGCATATAGTTACCATATAATTCATCCTCTTGACCTCCATGCTCAAAAGATGATCTAGAATTTAACTATCAACTCTGAAAAATTATCTACAGTGTATTTCAAAATTCAGTGTCCATCGAATGGACTATCCCAACCGAGAATTTGCTAAATTAAAATATAGTGATGCACTTACTCCAACACTTGGAGCGGTCAATCCCATCTTGACTCACACTCCAACATCATAAGTACTTGACTGCACCTAGTAGCCTTCAGCTACTGAATTAGAAATTTAGATAGTCCGATACCTAAGTATAGTGAGTTGCTTGCAAGTCACTATGGTGATCTCAGGTTTAAGGAACACTTATATCCATATCCTTCGCGAACAACTCTTAACAGTAGAGAGATTCGCAGGTAGATCACGTTCAGTGAAATGTACCCCTATACTTCATCTGCATGCCATAATAGTATATCCATACTTCTTGGTTAAGAGGATAACCAATACTTATGGCACACAACGACCTATATGAAGGAACTAGATCTAGAATTTTAGGGCTAGATCTTGAAATTTTTTCAAGATCAGATAGTGAAAGACTAAAATAAACCAAAATTTATTTATAAAAACTAGAGAACCCCTAGATCTAAGATCTTATTATATGATTATAGCATGAGATTTAATCAAAAATTAAAAATATTAGAAAGAAAAATATGTTGATCATATCAAGATGCATCTACATATATCTAATATAAGTATATAATAATAGATCAGATCTATATTACCTGTGCAAGTTAGATGTTCTAACTTGCTGATCCAAAATGAAAGATGAATCAGCACGAGCCCACGAACCCTGATTAGAAGTTCGATGCAGGAAATCAGCACAGTATGCTAGTACTGTGCTAATCCTTCTTCGACAGTCGATCCGGTACTTTCTTCTTCAAGGCTTGGATACTCAAAAAATTAGAAAAAAAGAAAGAGACTTTCAATCTAAAACAAAACTTGAAAATCTCTATGAAAGAGGAACAAAAAGGAAGAACAAAAGATCCTAGAAGAAGACCCTCTTCTTCCTCTCTTTTCTCTCACCTAGACACCTAGATTGGTGTCTATGAAATCCCCATGCCCCAAGAGTCTCTCTCTCTGATTTTCACACACCCAAGAGTCCTCTCAATGATCTAAAATTAGTGTAAAATTTAGCCTAAAAAGACCTCCTTATAAAGAGATATGGAAGAGTCTTCATTGGGTCAAATTCCTACACAAGATAAGAACACATATGGCAAGTTATTGGGGCGCCCAACACTTCGGTGCCCCCTCCTTTGTTTTAGGCATGGACTACAAGGGTAGGTGCACAAAAATTTCTTCTTTTAACTATGAAAATTAGAGGAGAAATTAGGATGGAGTGGCACACATGGAAAGAGATTAAGTTTGTTGGGATTCTATCATATAGAGTCTAACAAACTTCAATAACTTTCCATTTATTGACCTGGTCCACAACATGATGCCATATAGGAAAGTGAGGAGAAGGGTGGGCATGCATGATGATTAGGAAGAGAGGAGATTTTTCACCAAAAATAAGAGAGAAAGGGCATGGGGGGCATGGGATATAGGTGGCGCAAGCAACATGGATCCTAGTCTTACAAGGATTCTATATTTGACTTGGTCAAATATGGTTTCTCAAACTAAATCAAACTAGAAGTAAATCAATCCAATTAAATTAAATTCTAATCTAATTAAAAATTTAACTAAATTAGATTAAATTAGATTTAATTTTAATTTAATTTTCTAATCAAATTAGAAAATTGAGTAGACCCACGTCGTAGTTGAACTAGGACTAATTCTTTCTTACACTTAGCTTATCCAATAAATCATTTGGACTTGATCCAATCAAGCCCAAACTAAATCTAATTAAATAATATTTAATTAGATTTAGTCTCAATCCTTTGGCTTAATTAAATTAAGTTAATTAATAATTAAATTACTAATCGATCCTCCTACAATATTTGCACTAGGTTAAACATCAATCATATTGATCGTTTAACCTTAGAATGATTCTCAATCATTGATCAACCATCCGATCGGATCATAAACTTTAATGTGTGTGATCCCATAGATTCAAATCTAAATCAATAGCATAGAAATAAATTTTTGTACCAGTTGAAGTGACCATCTAGCAATGGTACCCGATGGTCAGATAGGTTGAATGTGGAGAATAACATCCTCAGAACCCATATGGATATAGTTTCCATATAATTCATCCTCTTGACCAAAATGCTCATAGAACATCTTAGAGTTAAACTATCAACTCTGATTAGGCTATCGATATTATATTTCAAAATACTAAATGCATCTCATGGATGATCCTAGCCAAGGTTTTGTTATATTGAAATACAGTGACACATTCTTCTCCAACTTTTGGAGTGGTCAATTCCATCTTGATCACACACTGACTTCGCAAGTACTTGACTATGCTCAAAAATTTTCCATCACTGAATTAGAAATTTAGTTAGTCTAGTACCAAAGCATAGTGAATTGCTTGCAAGCCACTGAGGTGATCTCAGGTCTAAGGGATACTTATACCTATATCCCATTAGAGACATTCTCAACAACAGAATGCTTTGGAGTTCATCACGTTCAGTGATGATGTACCCCAACATCTCACCTATATACTATACCAATATCTCCACACTTCTTAATTAAGAGGACAACCAACTTATATGGCATACAACGATCTATGCTCAATAGATGCTTTCGTCCTTATTAACAGCCTATCATTTGGTCGTGAATAGTTTTAAGGACTAATCGATAAATTCTCTCTTTATCGAATCTAAATAGTCCTAAGGACTTCATCACAACAATGGAGTTTGTTAGAAGATGGAAACTTATGAAGAAAAATATCAAAAGAATATTTTATTAATTAATAAATTAATTATAATTATAATATAGCTGAACTTTCAACAGGCTAATAATTGGCTTTGAGACATATTTTTCAACAACTCCTACTTGTCCTAAAGCCACTCGACACAATATCTAATATCCATCTTTGACTTATGGTTGTCGAACTCCTTTATTATTAGGATTTTAGTAAAGGGGTCGGCCAAGTTCTTCTTTCATTGATCTTCTGAAGGTCGACATCACCTCGATCCATGATCTTCCAGACCAAATGGAAGCGATGTAGAATATGCTTCATTTGCTGGTGTACATTTGGATCCTTTGCTTGAGCTATGGCACTAGTGCTGTCGCAGTAGAGTAGGATCGGACCATCTAAGAAGGGTGCTACTCCGAGCTCGATGATGAATTTTCTTAGCCACATAGCTTTTTTTGTAGCATCTGATGCTGCGATGTACTCTGCTTTGTAAACAGAGTCTGCCAGAGTATGCTACTTAAAACTCTTTCAGTAGATGGCTCCATCATTTAGAGTAAAGATGTAACCCAACACGCTTCTACTGTCATCATGGTCAGATTGAAAGCTGGAGTCTATAAACCTCATAAGTTTCAGATCTGACTTGCTATATACCAATCATTGGTCCTTGGTATTTCTTAAATATTTAAGGATGGCTTTAACCACTTTCTAGTAGTTTTTTCTAAGATCAGACTGGTATCTACTCACTATTCCAAGTGATTATGCCACATCTGGTCTCATACATATTATGGTATACATAATAGATCCCACTGTCGAAGCATATGGAACTCTACTCATATGCTCTCTCTCTTCAGGAGTTGTCGGACAATCCTTCTTAGAGAGAAAAATTTCATGGTCTATCGAGAGATAGTCTTTTTTGGAATTCTCCATGCTGAATTTTTTTGGCATTGTATCTATGTATGTGGACTGGGATAATCCAAGCATCCTTTTAGATCTATCCTTATAGATCTTCATCCTAGGATGTAGGATGCTTCACTCAAGTCCTTCATAGAGAACTGAGATGACAATCAAACTTTTATTTCCTATAGTGCGGGGATGTCATTCTCAATTAAGAGAATATCATTCATGTACAAGACAAGAAATACCACTACTAGACCATTTGCTCATTTATAAATGCAGGACTCTTCTCCATTCTTAATGAAGCCATACATTTTGATCATCTTATCAAAATGACTGTTCCAACTCCTAGATGCTTGCTTCAATCCATAAATGAATTTCTGAAGCTTGCACACCTTGTACTCATCTATGGATGTGAACCTCTTAGGTTGTATCATATACACCTCTTCGGTCAGTTCTCCATTCAGGAAAGCTGTCTTCACATCCATCTATCAGATCTTATAATCCAGATGGGTAGCTATCACAAGTATTATTCGAATGGATTTAAGCATTGCCATAGGGGAGAACGTCTCATCATAGTCAATACCATAATATTGATGATATTCCTTAACAACCAAATGGGCTTTATAAATCTCCACCTTTTCGTCTATGCACCGCTTCCTTTTGAAGACCCACTTACACCTAATGAATTTATTTCCTTCAGGTGGGTCAACTAATGTCCACACATTATTGACCTTTATAGACTCCATTTCGAATTTCATGGCCTCAAGCCATTTCTCGAAATTAGGTCTCTGCATAACATCCATATAGGTGATCGGATCCTTATCATTCTCATCGAGTTTGATGGGATCACCATCTCGGACCAAGAAATCATAGTATCTATCTGGATGATGGGGCACTCTATCAGATCACCTTAATAGTGCAGGTACATTGAGCTCCAAATATGATCTAATCAAATTCGACTCAGGTTTAGCTACAGGTGTTGGTCTTTCTACCTATTGAACCTCATTAAGTTCAACCTTAGAGGCAACAGTTCCTTCACCAAGGAACTTCTTTTCTAAAAAGGTTGCCTTATGGCTGATGAACATCTTTTGTTCATCAGCATGGTAGAAATAGTATTCTTTGATCTCTTTTAGGTATCCTATAAATATGCACTTATCAGACCTAAGTTCAAGTTTATCTATAACAAATCGTTTGACATAAGTCGGACACCTCCAGACCCTAAGGTGTGAAAATGCTGGCTTACACCCTATCCATATCTTATATGGAGTCTTAACTATAGACTTACTTGGAATCCTATCTAACAAATGCAAGCTGATTTGAGTGCATATCCCTAGAAGAATATCGGCAAGTTGGCAAAATCCATCATGGATTAGATCATGTCCAATAGAGTCCGATTCCTTCTTTCAGATATATCATTATGCTGTGGTATTTCTAGAGGAGTCCATTAGAAGAAAATTCTATTCTCTCCTAGATATGTGAGAAACTCATTGAAAAGATATTCCCTTTCTCGATCAGATCGAAGAGTTTTAATACTCTTTTTAATTTATTTTTTTATTTTATTTCAAAATTATTTAAATATTTTAAATGAATCCAACTTATGTTTCATCATATAGACATCCATATCTGGATAGATCATTTATAAAAGTGAATATCCACTTCTGGCACTTGCACTCATTGGTTCACATACATCAGTATGTACTAGATCTAAGAGCACAGTGGCTCTCTTACCTTTTTTAGTAAAAGGAGACTTGGTCATTTTACTAAGAAGATAGAACTCATAGGTTGGAAATGATTCATAATCACTAATTTTGAGGATTCCTTCTTAAGTCAACCTATTTATCTTGTTCTTATTTATATGACCTAGCCTATAGTGCCATAAGTAGATATCTGACACACTATCTAATCTAGGATGGTTACTAGTTGAATAGACTATGTTAACAGGTTGTGATAGCATATATACACCATTATTCAAACATCCAAAGAAAATAGTAATACCATTCATAATGATATTACAAAACTATTTTTTTATTAAAATTTCATAATTATTTTTGGCCAGAAGGCCTATAGAAATGATATTTAAAAAGAAACTTGGACAGAAATGATAATAATCAAGAATAATAGTATGGGACTTAAATACAAATTTCAAGATTTCTTAAGCTAGAACTAGAACTGGTCTTTCATTTTCAACATTCAGGAACCTCTCATCTTGTTCGAATCTCCTACTGACCTACAATTTCTATAACGAATTACAAATATGGTAAGGACTATCGGTATCCAATACCCAGTCAGTATAATCATAAATAGAGAAATTACAAGAAGTTCTCATATAAATATCTTATCCAGCAATAGTTTGCTTCTTTCTCTGCCTGTTTGGATCCAGGAAGGTAATGTACTGAGGATAGTTTCTTTTCTAGTGCCCCTACTTCTTACAAAATAAGCATTCAACTTGACTCTTATCAGGCTTGATCTTCTTGGCCTGGCCCTATATGGATATCCCAGCCTGAACTTGCACCTTCTTGCACTTCTTTTTCTTGCTCTTCTTTCCTTTCCTAAAGGATCAAGAACCAGAAGATGAACCTCCCACTAAGTTCACTGACTCCTTATGGAGTTGGTGATCCTTCTTAAAGTTCTGAAGTAACCCTAGTAACTCGTGGTAGTCTAGTTCAGGCTTTGTCATTCTATAACGAGTAAGGAATGAGAGATAAGACTTGGACAGTGAGTTCATTAATGCATCTTTCCCAAGCTGCTTATGCAAAAAAAAGCTGAGCTTGCTTAATCGCTCTATCAGCTCGATCATGTATAGTACATGATTAGTGATAGAGGCTCCATCCTGCATCTTGGCATTGAAGATGGCACAACTAGTCTTGTGCCTTTCAACATCATCGAGTGTGCAAAAAGAATCCTCCAACACTTGAAGCATATCCTTTGGTTGAGCTATCTTGAATCTACGATCGAACTCATCGCCCATAGCAGCTAGCATAATGCAGTGCACCATGGTTCGATCACTGAGCCACTTCTGATAAGTATTTTTGACTATCCCATGTGCATTAGCGGTTGGCTCCTCAGGTGCAGGATCCATCAACACATATAGGATCCGTTCATGCTCCAGGACTATCTTCAACTTTCAGTACCAACTACTAAAGTTGGATCCCATCAACTTATCATCATCCAATAATGATTGAAATGATAGAAAAGTGGCCATATTTGTATAAAGAAAAACTAAAGTCTAATTAGTAATTGATTCATTAAACCTAAAGATTTGAATTTTAATCAAAAGGTTCTTCCACTATTTTATTTGAGCTGGTAGCCTCTACCTCTAATTTAAGAAACTATCCTAATTTCTTAGTAGATGCTAGAATCCACATAGATTGCACATGAGCCAAACTTTGGTTGGCCAACCCATGTACATCTAAGAATAGGTTCATAACTAATTATTTTTTTAAATAATTTTTAGTAATTAAATTTTTGCCCCAATTTCTAATCAGTAGATTTTGGCCTCCACTGAAAAGGTCCGATTAGGTCCAACCATTAATATGACCATACTTGGTCCATCAAATCAATAAATAATCAGGCCCAACTTTGGTTGGCTAACCTAACCACCATTTAGAAAGATGCAGCCAAGAAATCACATAATAAATGATAATTCTATTAGTCAATAAGCACTAGGCCTTTGGGGCTCCAATGATTATCCAACTAATGACCCATTATCACTCACTTAATGAGAGACTATGATCTAGTTATCATACTAACTATTTTATTTTAGGGATTTAATAATTTTAAAAGATTTAATTTTTAAAAAAGAGAAAAGGTCAGATGATCCAGCTTGTCATGATCCTCCACTGACTTCACCAAGTGAGCTTAACGGAGACCAATAATAAGCTGGTCTAGGAGCACCTAAATCAATCACATTGATTTATCTAGCTGACATGGGTTAGCTCGAATAGTTAAGTGATCTAATAAGTATCATAAATTCATCAATAAAAATATTAATTTATTTATTAATTTATATTAATTTTTAATAATTAATGATTAATATATATATATTTTTTAGAAATTTATATTTTTATTAATTAAAAAATTAATTAAAAAATAATAAAAATAAAAAAATAAAATTTTATAATCAATGAAAAGAGCTTATTTTTTGATCATAATGAAATAAGTTTTGCACAAAATGAAGCTAAAATGGAGAAGATATGAATTTCTAAAAATCTAAAATAAATAAAAATTAAATAAAAAATAACATACGGCTCAGCCGGCTCAAGTTGCCATGCCATATCAGTCGATGCATCCAAACACACTGAGCCAAGCTGATGAAGCTAGCACGCAAAGCCAGCCACGCTAGTCAACTCAGTCATGAAAGTCGTCAATCGATCCACGATGCAGGTTTGGACCACCAGCTCAGTAGAAATTGATGAATCATGGAGCAACATGTGGTGGACCTAGACCCTTAAAGGGTTTATAGAAAATTTATTATGGCTCACAAGGCATTTTGGACTTTTCATTCGATGACAGGAGGTGCTGATTTGTTGTGGTGTGCGGTGCAACCGATCCACGTGGTCCATGGGAATAGTAATTACGCGATCGTGCGGCTCTGATTGCTTGCGGTCAAGATCGGATGGTGGAAAAAATTTTCTACTTTAGGCTTTATGCAGATCGCCATCCAACGATAGTGCTCGATCTAGGGGATGATCTGACAGGGGAGAGAGCTCCCGTAGTGATAAGGACTCCCAACATGTGATCAACGATCAGATTTCCTCCATCAACGTGCGATCAATGGTTAGAATTTAATCGGACCTAATTTGGATCGATACACATTCGATTTTGATGATTTTTGGTCTGCTGGATTTCTATTGAATGGCTAGATTTCACCAGACTTCAATATAATTTGTCCAATACTTCTTTTAATCCAATTTTTACTCGGATTTCTCCATATTTTGATGATCAAAGACCTCTTTAGTCCCACATTGCCTACAGAAAAAGTCTCTAGTCCTCCTAACTCCATAAATAAGATCTTAGACTTCCAGAATTCATAGTCTTTGGTCAAGATGAAGCTTTGGTATAAGATAAAGCTAAGCTTTAGATTAGAGGCTACTTCAAAGCAACGGATGTCGAGAAGAAGAGTTGGGCTTCTACACCATCTTTCTACCAATGCCGATCCAAGATTAGAGATCAACCTATTTTATTTATTTATTTATTTATTTATTTTATATATTTAAATTATAAACTTTTAATTAATGTAATATTTATTTTTATGCTCTTTAATTTCATGCTCTTTATTTTTATTGTAATTTAATTTCTACACTTTAATTATTGCTTTTTATTTTATTGCAAATAGATGCTAAGATCTAACTAGTTGATCTTAGTACCAAGTTTAAATTTCTACACCTTTTAATTTTTGCTTTTTATTTTTTGACTTCACTTTTGATTTCAAAATTTTTTCTTTTTTTTTAAAAAAAATCAAAAATTTTAAAACTAAAACACTACCTTTCCTGTGGATTCGATCCGACTCATTGCTATCTATATATTTTTAATTATTTTAAGAAGTCAAATTAAACTGATAAATATGGTGTCTTAACGACAACATTGTGCTGTTATCATGATTCAATCGAAACATAATTTCACCAAGAGGCCAGGTAAGTTTGATCAGTGGGAGGGTATGCCAAAGCTTGCTTTAGACACCATCAAAAATGGTCAGATAAGCAGACTACCAATTAAAGACCACCGGTCTGATTTATCTTAAATACCAACTGATTTAATTAATCTCGATTAGATCAATCAAATAGTTTATGCTAGACCGTATAGCCAAAAATCAAGCACATCTTAGGTCTCGTTAAAGATATGGACTTGACCAACTATAACTATTATAATTGATCTAGAGAATCCTTGACCTAATCTAAGATAATAATTGATTAAATTTAGTCAATTCTCTAATTAAGTCCATTCTTTAACCTAACCCTAGGTCTAACCCAATTAATGGACCTAATCTCCACTAACCCATTTAACCCAATGTGTTTTGATTTGTCTTAGAATCTTCAAGTCACAATCCTAGATCCTAATCAAATAACTTCTTAATTCTTAATTAAGTTTTGGGTGGAGGGTTGGGGTTTGACTTTTTAAAAATAATTTTTATATTTGTAAAATATTTTTATAATATGGTTCTACCAATTAAGTTGCATGTTTGATTCATAATCAATATGCAAGTAAGATAAGCATGAAACTATTTTAGATTTAATCTAATCAGGTTCATAAAATTGAAAGAGTTTCAACTCCAATCAATCATAAATTAGCTTAGATCAAATCTAACATATTTATGATGATTAAAATTAGTTTAAAATATTTTTAATTAGATCATAAATTTTTTTAGATCTAATCTAAAATTTTATGATCAATATTTTAGATTAGCACGTAGTAGGACAACCTCTCCATTATAAGAGGTAAACCTTATAGCAGGACAACCTTATAATCAATCCATGCAATCTAAAATTTTTATTTTTAGATCTATAACTCTTTTTAAATTTAATAAATCATAAATAAGATCAGATCATATCTAATAAATTTATGATAAAGAAATAAATCTACACGAACTAGGATAACTTCTCCACTGTAAGAGATAAACCTTACAGCAGGACAATCTTATAATCAATTTATGTGATCATAATTTTTAATTTTAGATTTAAAAATTAGATTATAAATTAGATATAATCTAAGAAATAATCTAAATATGTATATATAATCATGTAATAATCAATCTAGCTTTGATATCAATTGAAGGAACCAGATCTAAGATTTTAGGACTAGATCTTGAAACTTTTTCAAGATCAGGTAGTGAAAGACTAAAATAAATCAAAATTTATTCATAAAAATTAAAAAACTCTTAGATCAAAGATTCTATTACATGATTATAGCATGAGATTAAATTAAAAATGAAAAATATTAGGAAGAAAAATATGTTGATCATATCAACATGCATCTATACTATATCTAATGTAGATATATAATAATAGATAAGATCTATATTATCTGTGCAAGTTAGATATTCTAACTTACTGATTTAGGTTGAAGAATGAAGCTTCGAGCTGCACACACATTTGACCTCTAAGAGATATCTACATGAGCCCACGAACCCCAATCAGAAGTTTGATGCAGGAAATTAGCACAGTGTGCCAGTACTATGCTGATCCTTCTTCGATAGTCGATCTGGTGCTTCCTTCTTCAGGACTTGGATACTTCAGAAAATTAAAAGAAAAGGAAGAGACTTTTGATCTAAAATAACACTAAAAAATTTCTATGAAAGAGGAAGAGAAAGGAAGAGCAAAAGATCCTAGAAGAAGACCCTCTTCTTCTTCTCTTTTCTCTCACCTAGATACCTAGATTAGAGTCTATGAAATCCCTACACCCCAAGAGTCTCTCTCATTGATTTTCACACAGCCAAGAGTGCTCTCAATGATCTAGAATTATTGTAAAATTTAGTACAAAAAGACCTCCTTATAAAGAGATATAGAAGAGTCTTCATTGGGTCAAATTCCTACACAAGGTAAGAACACATTTGGCAAGTTGTTGGGGCGCCCAACACTTGGGCACCCCCTCCTTTGTTTTAGGCATAGACCACCAGGGTAGGTGCACAAAAATTTCTTCTTTTAACATAAAAATTAAAGGAGAAATTAGGATGGGGTGATACACATGGGAAGAGACCAAGTTTGTTGGGATTCTATCATATAGAGTCCAACAAACTTAAATAACTTTCCATCTGTTGACCTGGTCGACAGCAAGATTCCATATAGGAAAGAGAGGAGAAGGGTGGGTGTGTGTGATGATCAGGAAGAGAGGAGATTTTTCACCAAAAATAAGTGAGAAAGGGCATGGGGGGTGTGGGATATAGGTGGCGCAAGCAAGATGGATCCTAGTCTTACTAGGATTCCATATTTGACTTGGTCAAATATGGTTTCTAAAATCAAATCAAATCATAAGTAAATCAACTCAATTAAATTAGATCCTAATCAAATTAAAAACTTAATTAAATTAGATAAAATTAAATATAATTTTAATTTAATTTTTTAATCAAATTAGAAAATTGGGTTGACTCAAGTCCTAATTGAACTAGGATTAGTTCTTCCTTGCACTTGGCTTATCCAATAAATCAATTGAACTTGATCCAATCAAGTCCAAACCAAATCTAATTAAATCATATTTAATTAGACTTAATCTTGATACTTTGGTTTAATCAAATTAAGTCAATTAGCAATCGAATTACTAATCGATCCTTCTGCAATATTTGCACTAGGTTAAACATCAATTGTATTGATCGTTTAACCTCAGAAAGATTCTCAATCATTGATCAACCATCCGATCCAATCACAAACTTTAATGTGTGTGACCTCATAGGTTTGAATCTAAGTCGATAGCAAAGCAATAAATTTTTATATCAGTCAAAGTGATCATCTAGTAATGGTACCCGATGGTCGGATAGGTCAAATATGTAGAACAACATCCTTAGAATCCATATGGATATAGTTTCCATATAATTCACCCTCTTGACCAAAATGCTTGTAGGACACTTTAGAGTTAAACTATCAACTCTAATCAGGCTGTCCATATTATATTTCAAAATACTAAATCCATCTCATGGATTATCCTGGCCAAAATTTTGCTATATTGAAATATCGTGATACATTCTTCTCCAACTCTTGGAGTGGTCAATTTCATCTTGATTACATACCGACTTCACAAGTACTTGACTGTGCTCAAAAATCTTTCGTTACTAAATTAAAAATTTAGTTAGTCCAATACCAAAGCATAGTGAGTTGCTTGCAAGCCACTGAGGTGATCTTAGATCTAAGAGATACTTATATCTATATCCCATTAGAGACATTCTCGACAGCAGAATGCTCTGAAGTTAGTCATGTTTAGTGATGATGTACCCCTACATCTCATCTACATACCATACCAGTGTCTCCACACTCCTTGATAAAGAAGATAATCAATCTATATGGCATACAACGATCTATGCTCGATAGATGCTGTCATCCTTATTAATAGCCTATCATTTGGTCGTGAACAGTTTTAAGGACTAATCAATAAATCTTCTTTTTATCAAACCTAAATAGTTCTATGGACTTCATCCCAACAATGGTGTTCGTTAGAAGATGAAAACTTATGATGAAAAATATCAAAAATATATTTTATTAATTAATAAATTAATTATAATTATAATATAGTTCAACTACCGACCAACAGACTGATGATTAGCTTTGGAATATATTTTTCAATACCATACTCGATATGTTATTGTCCTGGGTAACAACGAATCATTTGGTTGCGAACTGATTTAAGGACTAAACAATAAATTCTCCATTATCGAGTCTAAATAGTTCTAAGAACTTTATCATCGAAGAGTTCATTATAGAAAGATATAAAAATATAATAAAATATTAGAATAATAATTTTATTCATTTAAAATTTAAGTATAAATTACATTCAGCTTAACCATCTACAATCTAAATGATTAGCTTTAGGATACATTTTTCAATAGTTTGGTCATGGTCGTTACCACTGGATGGGATCATCCCAAGGTTGGGCATCTTGCTGAACTTTGACAAGAGCAGATTTACCACCAATAGCATATATGATAAAACCCATTATCAGAACATATGAAATTTTACTCATACGCTTTCTCTCTTGAGGAGTTATTGGAAAATCAAAATTTCATGGCCTATTAGAAGATAGCCTTTTTTAGAATTCTCCATGCTGAACCTCTTCAGCACAATATCACATACGTAGACTAGAATTACCTAAGCAATCTCTTAGATCTATCTTTATAGATCTTCATCCCTAGGATATAGGATGCTTTTCCTAAGTCCTTCATGGAAATTTGTGATGATAACCAAATCTTTGTTTTCTATAATGTAAGAACATTATTTTCAATTAAAAGAATGTCATCCACATATAGAACAAGAAATATAATCACCGAACTATTTATCCATTTGTAGATACAGGATTTCTCTTCATTCTTAACAAAACCATACATTATGACCACCTTATCAAAATGCATATTACAACTTTGAGATGCTTGCTTCAATCCATAGATGGATCTCTGAAGCTTGTATATCTTAGACTCATCTGTAGATGCAAAAGCTTCAGGTTGTATCATATACATATCTTCTTCTAACACTCCATTTTGGAAGATTGTCATCACATCCATTTGTTAGATCTTATAGTCTAGATGTGCAGCTATTGCAAGCATGATCTGAATGAATTTCAGCATTGCTATAGGAAAAAACATCTCATTATAGACAATACCATAATGCTGATGATATTTCTTGGCAACCAAATAGGCTTTGTAGGTCTCTACCTTGCCATCTGTGCCTCTTTTACTTTTAAAGATCTTCTTACACCTTATAGGTTTTATCCCTTTAGGTAGATCAATCAATGTCCATATATCATTGACCTTCATGGACTCCATTTTCGATCTCATGGCATCTAGCCATTTTTAAGAGTTGGACCTCTGCATAGCATCCATATAGATGATCGGATCTTCATCATTCTTATCAAGCTCAATAGGATCACCATCTTGGACCGAGAAGCCATAGTATCTATCCAATTAATGCGGTACTCTACCAGATCATCTTAAAGATGGTTCTACATTGAGTTTCAAATTTGATCTTATCAAGTCCACTTTAGGTTCAATCACTGGTATCAGTTCTTCTACTTGTCGAACTTTCTTAAGTTTAACTTTAGAAGCACTGATTCCTTCACCAAGGAAGGTTGTTCTATTGATGATGAGCAACTTTTGCCCTTCAGCATGGTTGAAGTAATATCTTTTTGTCTCTTTTGAATATCCAATGAATAGACATCCATCAGACCTTGGTCCAAGCTTGTCTATTTTTAAATATTTAACATAAGCTAGATAACCTCAGATCCTAAGGTGTGAGAATATCGATTTACATCTTGTCCATATCTCATATAGTGTCTTATTTACAGACTTACTTGAAATCCTATTCAATAAGTAATAAGCTAACTCTAGTACATATCCTCAAAAGAAGATCGACAAACTCTCAAAGCCCATCATGGATCAAATCATGCCCAATGAGATTCGATTCCTTCTTTCAGACACATCATTAAGTTATGGTGTCCCAAGAGGAGTCAATTGGAAGAGAATCATATTCTCTTATAGATATATTAAAAACTCACCAGTAAGGTATTCACCTCCTTGATCTGATCGAAGGATTTTAATATTCTTACTAGTTTATTTCTTTACTTTAGTACAAAATTGTTTGAACATTTTAAATGATTTAGACTTATGCTTCGTAAGATAGACATGCTCATACCTCGATAGGTTATCTATAAACATAATGAATTAGTCATATCTACCTCTAGCACTTGTATTTATAGGTCCACATACATCGATATGTATGGGACTTAAAAGCTTACTAGCTCTCTCATCTTTATCAGTAAAAGATGACTTGGTCATCTTCCCAAGTAAATAAGACTCATAGGTTGGCGGTGATTCACAATCACCAACTTCGAGGATACCCTCTTGAGCTAACCTATTTATCTTATTCTTGTTATATGACCTAGGCTAGAGTGCCAAAAATAGATATCAAAGACATCAATTATTCTAGGGTGTTTGCTGGATATGTACACTATACTATCAGATTGTGATAATAAGTAAATACCATTATTTATTTATCCATGCATCATAGTAATACTATTCATAATGACATCACAATGATCTTTCTTTATTGAAAATTTATAATCGTTCGTGGCCAATTGGCCAATAGAAATATCATGCAATAAAAACTAGGACAAAAATGATAATCACTAAGAATAATGATATTTAATTTAAATATAAGCTTGATGATTTCTAAAGCTAGAACTGAAATTGATCTTCCATCTCCAACATTCAAGAATCTCTCACCATCTCTAAATCTCCTATTTATCTGAAGTACCTAAAATGAATTGTAAATATTAATAAGACTACTAGCATCCAATACCTTGATAGTAGAATCACAAATAGAAAAACTACAAGGTGCTATATATCATATAAATACCTTGTCCAGCAATAGTTTGCTTCTTTCTCTTATTTGGCCTATTTAGATCTAGTGAGGCAATATATAGAGGATAGTTCCTCTTTCAGTGCCCATGCTTCTTACAATAGAAGCACTCTACCTAACTCTAGCCAGTGATGTGGGATGGATATGCGGATGAAGATGCAACTAATTTTTTTATATTTTTTATTTATTTTTAGCAATCAAAATAATAAATAGAAGCAAATCTAACAAGATCTAAACTTTTAAGAAAGAAAAGTATTGATTAAAGAAAGTAGATCTTCCTAGCATGTATAGCTATCCCTTTTAAATTTTTTAGAATGTAGGATCGAAGGTGATTGAGAAATTTTCTTCTTGATTAGGCTTTGCAATTCAGATTCAGATCTAAAAAAAATTAAGAAAATAAATTTTACTTACCAACAATAACTATCTCCTCAATAGATCTTTGAAGAATCCGCTCAGATGATCGCTCAATTCGATCTTAGAGAAGTTAGGTTGTCGTAGGCGATTGCAATCCTAATCCATAAAAGAACTTCATGAACTCAGAATCAAGGCACCTTCAAGTGTTACTCCAGATTGATATCTCAGATAGTGGATGGCATGTGGAGGGGTGGTGGTTTTGATCTTGGCGCATGGATGAGTTCAGGTGCAAAGAGAAAAAACTAAGAAGAAGAGAAGAAGAGAAGAAGAGAGGAAGAAACCAAGAGGGGGAAGAGAATCTCTAGATTGGAGAAGAAAAGCAATAGCATTATGTTTTTTCATTCATTCATTCCATTAAGAGTTCTAATACAAAGGTATTTATAGATAAAATAATAAGAGTCTAAAATAATTCAAATACTAATAATTTAAAATAAACCAAACTTTAACAAGCTAATTCTGTAGGTGGTGCCATCTTGTGATAAACTTGGACCATGTCTTGCACTAATCAATAGTTAACATGTAGATTCTTTAGGCTGATCTTTTAGGACTTCTTCATGGTGTAGGTTAGGAAATTGAGACTCTCCTTTAGATGGCATCAGGAGTCTATCAAAGCTCCAACTCGAGTGATGATGTAGTTAGATTTGGCTTAGTCAAGCCAGATGGTGGCTTGCAAGATGGTGTCAGCACCAATTCTCCTGGGGTCAAAATAATTTGCCTCTGATGACTACGGTCCACTGTGGCTCTGAAATTGTTTAAGCTGATCTGGATCGATTCATTGCAACTCCTCCTAGATGATCCATGTATTCTTGGATTCAGGTTGACCTTGCCATCGGACTAGATATCTCTGATATCTATGCCTTCTAGTTGACACAACCTGCTCATCTAAAATCTTATCAATGCAATCATGTTTTCTTCGAATAGTGGGTGGTGGACACCTAGGATGGGGTTCACACTCAAGAAAAGGATCAGGCTCAAACGGATCACTAGGTATTGTTATTAGCTCCTTGTATTTTATTAGATCTGATACATTGAATGTTGAGCTTATGCCATAATCAGATGGTAAATCTATAACGTAGGCATTCGATCCTAGTTTCTTTAAGATCTTAAAAGGTCTAGCTCCATGTGCATGGAGTTTCTTGATGGTTCCTGGTGGAAACCATTTTGATCTTACTCAAATCATAACATAGTCTCTCTCAGTAAAGTTATAAGATCTATGATGTGAATTTGCAAGCTGCTTATACATTTGATTACTGATATTAATTTTATTTTTAATGTGTTCACATAGATCCTTAAGATGCGGTGCAAATGATTCTACGTCTTCTGATGATCTAGCATGCCATGATAATGGGATTAAGTCCACTAGTTTATGGGGACGATAATCATATACAACTTCAAATGGTGTCTTACCAATAGACCTATTGACAGAATCATTATAAGCAAATTTGGCTCGAGATAGGATTAAATTTCAATTACTGACATGTTCTCCTACTAGACTCCTAAGAAGGTTGCCTAAACTCCTATTAACTACTTCAGTCTGGCCATCAGTCTATGGATGATATGTAGATGAGAAATTAAGTTTTGTTCCTAGTAAACGCTGTAAAGTTTTCCAGAAATAACTCAAGAATCTGACGTTATGATCTGAAACAATGGACTTAGGTAGACCATGCAATCTTAGAACCTCATCAATGTATAAGCGAGCTACTCTGGATGCATCTGAAGCTTAGGACATGATAAAAAGTAGGTCATTTTTAAAAATCTATCTACTACAATACAAATAAAGTCATTCTTTTGGATGGTTTGAGGCAAGCCTAGGACAAAGTCGATACTAACATCTTGCCATGGACGGTCGGGGATAGGCAATGACGTATACAGACCAATATTTTATTTAAGATGTTTCGCTATGGCACATGTACGATACTGGGCTATGATTCTCGCAACATCTCTCTTCAAACTAGGCTAGTAGAATTGATTTTCCATAGCTTCAATTATCTTATTCCATCTAAAATGTTCAGTCGGTCCTCCCGCATGTAATTTTCAAACTAAAAAATCTCTTATGGATGTTCACGGGATACACAGTCTATTATTTCTAAACAAGAATCCATTCTGAAAAACATACTCACTAAGGTTTCTAGACGGTCCTTGTTGTAGGGTAGCATAAATCTCTTTAAAGTCAGGGCAGTCAGAATAATTTTTATCCATAACTTAATTTATAGATCCAACCCTATGTTTTAGTATAAATATATAGGATCGAAGAAATTCAACCCACTTGGCATGTCTATGGTTCAGTTTCTTTTGTGAATTTAAAAACCTAAGGACTTCATGATTCGAGTACAAGACAAACTCGAAAGGCAACAGGTAATGCCTCGAAAACCTCAAAGTTTGTACTATCGCACAAAATTTTTTATTATATATAATATTTTTGTTTAGCTTCATTCAATTTTTCACTAAAGTATGCAATAGGATGGAACTCTTGAATCAAAACTCCTCCTATTCTTACACCTGATGCGTCATATTCAACCTCAAAATCTTTATTAAAATTAGATAGTCGTAGGACAGGGGTTTGAGTCATTTTATTCTTAATCTCCTGAAAAGCTCTATCAACCAATTTTGTCCACTCAAATACTCCCTTACGGATATAGTCTGTGATAGAAGCCATAATTGAACTGAATTCTTTAATAAATCGATGGTAAAAGATGGCTAAACCATGAAAACTTCGAACATCGTGAGTACTCTTAGGTACTGGCCACTCTACTATAGCTCGAATCTTTTTGGGATGTATAGTTATTCCCTCAGATGTTACAACAAATCCTAAGAATACAATCCTATAGGTCATGAAAGCACATATTTTAAGATACGCATATAAACTCTCAGTTCTAAGGGTTAAACAAACTTGTCATAAATAACTAAGATGGTCCTCTCTTGTTCGACTAAAGATGAGGATATCATCGAAGTACACAATCATGAATAATTCAATAAAGGATTGCAATACATGAGTCATAATCCTCATGAAAGTACTAGGTGCGTTGGACAAGCCAAATGGCATGACCAACGACTCATATAAACCATCCTTCATTTTGAAGGCAGTCTTCTATTCGTCTCTTGGTCTAATTCTAACTTGATGGTAGCCACTCTTAAGGTCAATCTTAGAAAAGATGGTGGAACCTGCCATCATATCTAACATGTCATCCAGTCGGGATATGAAAAAAGTATATTTGATAGTGATTTTGTTGATCGCCCTACTATCTATACACATCCTCCATGATCTATCGTTCTTAGGTGTCAATAATGCAGGCACAAGACATGGGCTCAAATTTTTTCTAATGAATCCACTATCTAGTAGTTTTTTAACTTGCCTTTGTAACTCGGCATGCTCAATTGGGTTCAACTTATAGTGGGGCAAGTTCGGTAAGGTGGACCCAGGGACTAAGTCAATCGCATGTTGGATGTCTCGCATGGGTGGCAGTTGCTCAGGTAGCTCTTTAGGAAAGACATCCTTAAATTCTTCTAAAATGGTCCCTACTTCTAGTGGGTATTCGATTTGGAATTTCTTAGGGGATTGTTTGTAGGTTAATGCCCAAATAGGTGTTCCATGCTCTATCTTCTTTTTCAGCTCTCGGGCACTAATCAAATGTAAGCTCTTCTTTCCACTACTCTCTTTGGATCCTTTGGGTGCCTTCTTGGGTATAATCTTTGGTTGGATAGCTTTAATAGTGATTTTCTTACCCTTATCTTTAAAGCTACATGAGTTTGACCTACCAAATAAAATCACATCATGGTCAAATAGCCATGGCCTCCCTAAAATGATGTTGCTAACCTCCATTGGTAGCACATCGCACCGTACTTTATCTTCATACGAACTAAACTAAATAGGGACCAAACACCTTTGTGTAACAAGGATGGATGATGCATCCACCCACAAGACCTTATATGAAGTCGGGTGTTCCACAGGGATTAATCTTAGTCAAGACACGACATTAGAAGAAATTGTATTGATGCAAACTTCTACTATCTAGGATAACTTTGCAGGGCTTACCTTGATACCTAATATAGGTATGAAAGATAGCCATCCTTCTCCAGTGCTCACTCTCCTTGAATTGAGCTAAGACACTTGACAACTCCTAAACTCTTTTCAGGCTCTAGTCTCACTAGTCCTAAGGTCTGTTCAGCTTCCTCAAATTCTTCGATCAGATCTAAGTCTGGTTCGTATACTTTCTCCTCTTCAGATTCTATTGCCTCAGGCTTGTCAGTCTCATGTTTGGGCTCATCGATAAAAAGGGTGTAGGTAGGGCATTGAGCTGCTACATGATCAAATCTTTGACCCCTAAAGTACCTCATGACTCTCAATCGCTCTCCTAGAATACTCTTATTCTTTTCTTCTTTCCTTGCTGGTGGATTAGGGATTGGATTTTGGGGTCTTTGAGTAGGGGTCTGACTTGATCCTGATCTAGGTCCTGAGGATATTGATCGAACAGACTCGATCCTCCAAACTATTGGATGATGGTACCTATTAGCATCCTGGGCTATCTGGTATGCATGATCTAGAGTCATAACTTCATACAAATAAATCTCACACTGTAGTTCCTCACACAGATCGGCTCTAAATTTAGAAAGGGTCACAAGTCTATCCTTATTAACACCACACCGCATCTAGAATTCATCGAATTTGGCTATATATTTCGATATGGGTCGGTTACCTTAGGTTAGTCATTGCCACTGATCCATCAGTCGTTGCTTATATGACACAGGTAGGTACTTCTCTCGTAGTTTCTCCTTCATCTCTATCTAAGTATCTACATGTTCATGCCTATGGTGTTCAATCAAGACCTGAACATTATGCCAATATAGCTTGGCCTGATCTAATAATTTTATCTTAGCATACCAAATCTTCCTACCTTCAGTCATATCATGCCACTCAAAAAAGTGATCCATACCCACTTTTCAGTCTAAATATTCTTTTGGATCTAAATGCCCATCAAAGCTAGGTGCATCAATTTTTGCACTCCTTACTATTCGATCATCTAGGTCAATAGGTTCATGCTGAGGTCGACCTTCTAGACGTTGACCTACTTGTAGACCTAACCTTAAACCTTGAGGTGGGGTCTGCTCAGTCTAGACCAAAGGCACTGGTGGGGTCTCTGAGTTTTATTCTATAGTCCGATTCCTTCGAGCATCCTCTAAGTCTCATATTCTTTGGCCATAATTCTACACCAGATGTGTCAAGTTGTCTAGTCTCTCTAGAATGGCCTCCATCATAGGATTACTGCTTGGACTTGGTTGATCCAACATGGATGGGTACTCAGTTCCAGCTCAGGTATGCATGCAATACAACAAATCTAAGGATTGCCTAGACTTAAAGTTTGATGCACAATGAATCGAACAAAGCATGAACTAAATCTACTATCCAATTCTGTCAATCAGCCAAGTAAGGGGTATAGTTGTGGGAGGCTCCTCTTGCTCTCGCAAGGACCAAATTAGAGAATCATGAGCTAGCTTCGGCGTTTGCCTCTTTACCGCTTGCCTTAGACATCGGTTTCGAGAGTGGATTGCAGACTCAACTCACACTAAGTCTTAACGAATCACACGAACTGACTCAGTTGAATTTTAGGGCTGACGTCTAATTAGTTTTAAATTAAATTTTAGGTTTTAAGATGCAAGTTGGTGGTTTGTGGGCTAAGGAAGGGTGTAAAATCTCCATCTTATCTTATAATAATGATAATGCCCTTAATTAAGTTATGAACAATGCAATGCAGCACAACCAGAATTTTAGCAGAATAAGTTCAGACTTATGGGTCAAATTCATAAATGATCTTAATATTAGACTAGGATCAAACAATCAGGATTTGAATCTGTATGAATCTAGTTTCCAACAAAATAAGTTTTATGATTTTTGAGTTCTTATATAATAAATTATGAATTTTCTTCTTCTGCCTATATAGAATAGAATCCTGTATGCAAACAATAGGGTTTTTAGGTGGTTTAAGAAAACAAAATGATAGAATTTTGAAGAAAAAATTAAGGAGAAGATTCCTTATCAAATAAGGTTTTTAAAATAGTAAAAATTATATTTTTTAAATTTTTATATAACTAAAAATAAATTTTTTAAGGACTACTACGCAAAATAAAAAATAGTGCAAAATGCAAAACCTAATCAAAACCTAGTGCTCTAATAGCAAATCCGATGTAGGATGGATATGCGGATGAAGATGCAACTAACATTTTATTTTTTATTTATTTTTAGCAATCAAAATGATAAATAGAAGCAAATCTAATAAGATCTAAATTTTTAAGAAAGAAAAGTATTGATTAAAGCAAGTAGATCTTCCTAGCATGTATAGCTGTCCCTTTCAAATTTTTAGGAATGTAGGATCGAAGGCAATTAAGAAATCTCCTTCTTGATTAGGCTTTGCAATTTAGATTTAGATCTAAAAAAATTTAAGAAAATAAATTTTACTTATCAACAATAACGATCTCCTCAATAGATCTATGAAGAATCCGCTTAGATGATCATTCGATTCGATTTTAGAGAAGTTAGGTTGTTGTAGGCAGTTGCGATTTCAATCCATAGAAGAACTTCATGAATTCAGAATCAAGGCATCTTCAAGCATTACTCTGGATCGATATCTCGGATAGTGGATGGCATGTGGAAGGGTGGTGGTTTTGATCTTCGTGCATGGATGAGTTTAGGTGCAAAGAGAAAAAACTAAGAAGAAGATAGGAAGAAACCAAGAGTGGGAAGAGGATCTTTAGATTGGAGAAGAAAAGCAACAGCATTATTTTTTTTCATTCATTCATTCCATTAAGAGTTCTAATACAAGATCTTTATAGGTAAAATAATAAGAGTCTAAAATTATTCAAATACTAATAGTTTAAAATAAATCAAACTTTAACAAGCTAATCCTGTAGGTGGTGCCATCTTGTGATAAACGTGGACCACGTCTCGCACCAATCAACAGTTGCCATATGGATTCTTTGGGCTAATCTTTTAGAGCTTCTTCATGGCATAGGCTAGGAAATTGAGACTCTTCTTTAGGTGGCATCAGGGGTCTATCAAGGCTCCAACTCTAGTGATGATGCAGTTAGATCTGGCTTAGTCAAGCCAGATGGTGGCTTGCGAACTGGTGTCCGCACCAATCGGACTTGGGCTTCTTGGTTTAACTAGGCTGGGATGTCCAGTACTTTGTACCTTCTAGTTCTTCTTCTTCTTCTTCTCTTTTTCAAAGGGTTGATAACTAGAAGAAAATTCTCCAACTAAATTCACCATCTCCTTCTAGAGCAGGTGATCCTTCTCAAAAGTTTGTAGCAATCCCAACAAATCATGATAGTTTACTATAGGCTTTGTCATTCTATAATGATCGAGAAAAGGGTGATAAGACTTGGGCAACAAATTTAGTATCGCATCCATCCCAAGCTACTCTTGCAAGAAAAACTAGAGTTTGCTTAGGCACTAAATCATCTCGATCATGTATAGTATATGGTTTGTGATCGATGCCCCTTCCTTCATCCTGGCATTGAAGAAGGCATGACTAGTTTTGTGCCTTTCAATGTCATTTGTAGTGTTGAAGGATTCTTGTAATACTTGTAGCATATCCTCTAGATGAGCATCCTCAAACTTGCAATTGAATTCATCACTCATGGCCACCCACATAATGCATCGAATAGTGATTTGATCATTGAGCCATTTCTAATTAGTATCTCTCACCATACCAAGCATGTTCGGTGCAAGCTCCTTAGGTGCCGGATCTATTATAATATAAAGGATCCGCTCGTACTCCAAGATAATCTTGAGCTTTCGATACCAGCTATCGAAGTTGAGTTTTGATAATTTTTTATTATCTAATAATGAATAGAGAGACAAAGAATTGGCTATATCTAAAAGGTAAACAAAGACCTTATTAGTATATAAATTATTTAATCCTAAAAATATGGACTTTATAGTCTAAAAGTTCTTTCACTATTTTATATGAATTGATAGCCTCTACCTTCAATTTGAGAAATTATATTAATTTTTTAGTGGGTACTAGAATCCATACCGATTACACATGAGCCCAATTTTGGTTGGCCCACCCATGTATATCAGTAGGTAGGTTCTTAACTAATTATTTCTTCAAATAACTTCTAGTTATTAATTTTGCCCCAGGAGCCTTTCCAGTTGACTTTGGTCTTCTTTGCAAGGTCTGGTTAAGTCCAATCATTAACATGACCAACTGAGTGCATTTAATAAATAAATGATTAGGCCCAACTTTGGCCAGCCCACCTAATCATTTGTTGAAGAGAGCTATTGAGTTATCATATTATGAATGATAATTTCAATAGCAGATGAGCACCAGATCTTTGGACTTTCAATGATCATCAGACTAATGAATCTATTATCATCTAACTTAATGGAAGGCTATGATCTTGTTATCTCCATAATAATTTTATTTTATGAACCTAATAATTTAGAGGATTCATTATAAGATGAAGAGAGAAAGTTAACCAGTAGTCAACAATCCTCCCACTGACTTCACAAAGTCATAAAGAGGATTAAAGACATTAGTCAGTTAATTGGCACCTAAATCAGTCACACTAATCAACCTTAGTGACATGGGTCAACTCAAATTTATCAAGTAATCTAATCAAAATACAATCGACCAGGATGGCTAGGTAATGAGATTGGTGGGAGCAGCTCCTAATTAAAGATCACTAGTCAAAATTGCCAAACTTATCTTAGATACCATTCAATTAATTAGTGTCGATTTGATCCACCTAATAATTTAGGCTCGACCATTGAACCACAATCAAGATATATCCATTTGATAGAAATATAGATTTGATCAACTACAACTATTAAGAATTGATCAAAGAAAGAATTGACCTAATCTAAATTAATAATTAATTATATTTGATCAATTACTTAGTCCATTATCTACATAATTTCTACCCAAGGTCCAACCCAGTTAATCGAGCCTCATCCGAGCTATTCCCATAATCCCAAGGTTTATGAACATGGCCTTTAAATCTTTGATTCTCCAATCTAGATCTCTTGGTTTCATAGCTTAATTCTCAATTAAATTTATGAATATTGAAACTCTTTCAATTTATAAAATAATTTTATATAAATTTTATGCAAAAATATTCTGCTCTATAATTAGGATCGACCCCTCCCTAATTAGGGTCGACTCCTCCTAGTAGATTGACCTATGGGTCAACTCCTCCTAGCAGGTCGACCTCTGTGGCAAAATAGAGAGCTAAAAATTTTCATCTATAGTAAATGGGTCGACCCCTTCAAGAAAAGGGTTGACCCCTAGGGACTGGGGTTGACTTGAATAGGAAAAAGGGTCAACCCCTATAGGCATGCCAGCAAATATTACAAATTTTCAAACTTTCTAATTTTTATATAAAACTCAATAAAATCAATCATAAATCAATTTTAGATCTTTTCTAAATATATTTATGATTTTATATTTTATTCTTAATGATTAGACTCATCTTTTCATGCAACTTTTGTATCATATACAAACAATTATAGGGTTTCATAAATCTAGGATTTTGCAAAAAAGTAAGTTTTGATTCTTTCATATTTCTTCTTCATGAAAAATTAGTGGCACCCCTACATGCCATAAGTGATCTTTATTGAATAGGAAGAGAGGGCCTTTAAACCCTACTTCCTCTTATGACCAGACGGCTTGATGATTTATCCAATCCAAATACTAAGTTATAAGGAAATAAACTAATCTAATCATATTCAGATAAAAAAAAATTTAGATCCCATCTACATCAGATCTTATGCATCTCATGCATCAAAGATTTATATTTTATTAGCTATGCATGCATATCATATCATATGAGGAACCAGACGCTCTGATACCACTGTTGGAGAAGCATGGAGATTTCATGCATGATTTTTAAATTTTTTTCAAAAATAAAATAGCAGAAGACATTAGATTAAACCTTTGAATCTAAATATGCATTAGATCTAATCTATAAAACCCTTTATCAGGACCTATGGTATGATATCATGCATATAAAATCTAAAATAGAAAAATATATGAGATCGAATCTCATACTTAAATTCAAAGCAAAGATTGCAACTCTATAGATTCTATTCGTTGCTTCAGTCACGCACATGAACGACCTCTAAGGATATCCATGCAAAGCTCGATCCATTAGCTTTTGGAGTGCTAGCTCCTTACAAAAACTCTTTCAATGTTTGAACAATAAAGGAAGAAGAGGATGGTTTGTAACAAGAGAACCTCTCACCCAAAGAGGAATAGATTCCTCTTGATCTCATACGCCAAGGATGCCCACCCCAAAGCTCACACCCACAAACTCCCTCTAATTTTCTCATGGCCAAAAGCTCTCTAAAATTATGGTGTTTATCTCATAAAGGACTGCTTATATAGAGTACTGAAACATAGAGTTGGAGATTGAAATGAAGTCCAATTCAAAATCTTTTTGAATTGAAACTTCTCCAAAACCTAAACCCTAACAAAAGAGTGGGTAGGAAGGGGCTGGGCATCAAGATCTCACATGCACAAATCTTTAGTGCATGGAGAATATGTAGAATTTGGTGTGGTGCTCCCAAGCCTTGGGGGGCCACAAGAGGAGCTAAGGTGTTGGCTCCTGGGAGAATAGGACAGGTGTGGTCCTAGGGTTAGGATAGGAGTTATCCTAGGGTGAAGGTGATATGTAGTCCTACACGAACTTGAGGTTCAGGTGTGAGGACTCTGAGGGGGCTTAGTAGGTGCTCCAAAAATCTAGAACATAAGATGGAGTAAAGAACTAAAGCCAGGAGAAGAATCATCCAAGATAAGGGGCCAATACACAGGTGGGCTAGCTTGGATATGCAGTCGAGCTGACTGTCTTAGGTAGATAGAAGATAGGATTTGAGCGAGATGCAGTCAAGCCAGCTTGGCTACTGATAGAGCTAGCTCGACGGTGGCAAACATAATTGGATGGAATTTTTTGTTTGGGGTCTTAAGGCCTAGTCCAATAATATCTTAAGGTGGCTAACTCATTTATGGATTAGGTTTAGATCTAGAGATGAGAGCATGGGAGACATAGTCTCAGTGGAAGCAAAAGACGGAAAGTGCAAAAAGCTAATTTTTCAAAAATCAGGGGATTGAGCTGATCCAGCTATAAACTAAACCGACCTAGTGATCATAACGGCTAGTTTTCTGCAGCTTTTTCAAACGATCATTTCTCTATTTCAATGACTATTTCAAGGCTTCCAATGGCTAGAATTGATCCTTAAGCCATCACAAAGAGTATAAAAGGTTAGAGAAATATTTGAAAAGAAAGAAGAAGTGATTTAAAAGAAGAAATCATTAGATTGAGTGAGAATTATTGAATACCAATTAGAAAGAGAGAAAAGAGAGGAATTAGTGCACAAAATTAAGAGCTTTTAAAGAGAAATCATCTCCAACTTTATCCTCATCCTCTCAAGCAATTTTTAAGAAAAGTTAAAGCATCATTTGAGCAATCCAACAACAACTTCTTCAAGCTTCAAAGAGTTCTAACTTTTATTTTTTATTTTGTTATGAATTTTTATACTTGTATTTTTATTTCTTTACAAGTTTCTTTGAAGAAAAAGAAACTTAGGATGTAGGCAAGTCCAAGCCGGTAATTAGATGGTATAAAGATTATGGTTGGTGCTCCTAGGTTAAAACCAACTGGGTTGATAGTAAACCTAAAAAACTATTGGTGTAGGGTTGTAGTTGGTGAGCCTAGCAAAATCAATTGAATTTATTTATGATCCCATGTTAAAATAAATGCACTGTAATCTAGAATTATAGTAGAATTTTCAAAAAAAGTTTGGGGAGTGGACGTAGGTGAGGGATTACACCGAACTACTATAAATTTCTTGTGTGTTTGACTGTGCCTTTGCTTTTCTTGCTTAACTAATTTGCATAATCTAGTTGCCTTTTGATTTCATTGCTACACTTAACTTGCTCACCATAAATACTCAAGTTCTCTCAATTAGAAGCACATGTTTGATTTAGCATTGGAGTTTAAATTGGCCAAATTTTTTAGAAGTCCAATTCATCCCCTCTCTTGGGTAGTCATTCTTAGGAAACAAGTGGTATCAGAGTGGGTGCTCTAGTATTAGTTGTTGTTCAAGCTATCAAAGAGCTAAAGATTATATGGCAACCCCAATTAGGACTCCATTGGTTGAGGGGCAATCAACTAATAGATTACTATTTAATGGAACAAACTATACATATTGGAAAGCACGAATGAGGATATTCATTCAAGCACATGACTATAAGATTATTGCCAATGGCTCTCACATACAAAACACATCATTTATTGATAGAGAATCAATTCATTTAAATGCTAAGACCTTGAACATTCTTTATTGCTCCTTAGGCTTAAATGTATTTAATGCAATTTCTTCATGTATTTCAGCAAAACATGTATGGAAGAAATTGGAAAGAATTTATAGGAGAGCAAATCAAGAAGAAAAATCAAGCTCTTGAGAAGTTAAGGAAGCTCACCCAAACCTATGCCTTATGGCTCATGAGGATGAAAAGAAGAAGAAGAAGAGGAAACAAAAGAAAAAGAAAGCACTAATTAAGGGGGAGCATAGTAAAAAAATAAGAAATGAAAAGAAGGAAGAAAGTGCTACAAATCTTTATCTTATGACCAATGAAGATGAGGTAAATTCAGAGAACTCTTTCCAATTTATATTTGATGAATTATATGAAGCCTTTAACGATTGAATAAATGAATACAAAAATTTATGGCTGAAAAATAAAGAGCTTAAAAGATCAAATCTTCTTTTAGATGATGAAAAAAAAAATCTTTTGAGTGAAAAAAAAGATTTTTTGGAAGAAATAAATTCTTTGGCTAAAAAAAAGAATATACTTTTTAAATTTGAAAAATCTTTAGTTGAAGAAAATATTAAGTTGAAAGAGAAATTTGAAAAATCAAAACTTTATATTAAAGAGAAAGAAAAATTGTTAGAAGAAAAGAAATCTCTTATGGAAGAAAATAAAAAATTGCGAAAAGAGATTGAAAACTTGAAGCCCATACTTGAAAAATTTACAATTGGATTTCAAAAGCTTCAAGCAATTTTAGATAATTAAAAGACTATTTTCAATAAAGCTGGAACTGGATATAATTCTTTAAGAAAATAAAAATTTATTAAAAACATGTTTAGCAAAGCTTCATTTGAAAATAATTCATTTACATGTCTTAAAAGTAATAAAGTAGGCCATAAAATTTTTAAATATAATATTAAGAAAATTGGTCATACTTTAGTTAAATAAATTTGGATTTCAAAAAGAATTATGTGCTCTAACCTCAATAGACCCAAGATGGCTTAGATACCAAAATCTAGAAAATGATTTTTACAGATACACCAAGGATCTGATAGAATGAAAAGAAAAAAAAAATTCTATGGGTGGATGGCTTTGGAATAAAATTGGATGGATGATGATGTTTGATAAAATCTAAACTTTTCTCACATTATACCATCATTATTTACTAAATATATTTTAATTATTAATTAGCATAATTATTGAGCATGTTAAATTGATTTTGATGATTTTATCTTTGCTTAAAATGATCATACTCTATGAATTGAATGAAGGAAAATCCTGACTTTCTGGGATCAGGTTTGTTCAGATCTGATTGGATCGAGAGGCATATTTTAAAAATTTTCTCTTAGATCCTAATCAGATCTGACATCTTTCAAATCTAATTTTATGATCTGATAAATAAAAAAATTAAATTAAATTAAATCTAAATTAGTTTTACCTTGATATGGGTAATCCGATTACCCGTTGATGATCTTGCTGATTGCCTAAGGTTCTGGATCTAGCCACGCAAGTACCTAGCTTCTACTGATATCCACTCGGATTGGATCTAGAGATCTTCTCCTTCTTTATTTTTTTCTCCAAAAATCTTATTTGGAGGATCTTTGAAACTCCTTTCGAAGGTCAGCAGTCGTCTCTACAGCAGTGCTGCCTTCTTCCTTTCGTCAAAGGACAAAAATTAGATATCGAGCCCAACATGTAGTTAACTTCTTGGAACCCAAAATGATTTTGAAGTTCCAAAGCCAATCCTTGTAATTTAGTTCGATCAGTCTATGGGTGTTCAGGATTCGTGCTAGTGGGTTGGATGCAAACATTTTTCTATAGAGAGTCAAAGTTTCTAGTTAGATATCGTAATTAAGACTTAACCAAATTATTTAGAAATTTTATTTTTAAATAAATTAGCTTTCACTATTTTCATGGATCCCTACACTCCCTTTGTAGAGAAGCAAAAATCTCCATGATTACTGATTTTTAGTGGGTGGTGCGATCGCACCAACTTACTCATCACCTCACCTAATAGTTATTGGTGATGGGTTAGCTAATAAGTGAACAACTCTTATTCAATGATTCTCTAATCATGATGCACCCAATCATGGTCTCTAATTCATGAATCTCACCGTGTCCAAAATATTGATCCACTCCTTAGTTAAGTCAGATCCACCATTTGCACAGATTAGATTCTTAATTGAGTCCTCACCGTATCCAAAATATTGAGCCCAATCCATCCTTCAGCCTGTAGCATCCAATGCCTAATAGATATGGTTGCATCTTTTTGATGCAACTGAGCCACTATAACCAGCCGAGAACAATCAACCCCGAGAAGGGCCCACACATCTACAATGGTGGAAGATCTTAGACTTAATCTTTTCTTAGGAAGATTTGATTTAGGTCTCATTAAACTAGACTTGACATAGTCATAACCATTATGATTAACATAGTGGCATGGGTTAGCTTGGATTATTGACCACCTCAGATTAGAATTGAGTCAACAAACATGGCCAGATAAGTGAGACTGGTGGAAGGGATATGCCATTAACTTGATAAGAATGCATTTGAGTCGAGTAGCTCCTAATTAAAAATCAGTCAGTCATATCTGCCAAACTTACCTTAGACACTAAATTATTGAACCAGAATAAATCAGGTTAGCCTACAATCCAGACTCTAACAACTGAGCCTAATTGGGTCTTAGCTTGATCGATCACTCACGTGACTCGATCTTGACCCAGACTTAATCCTATTAGGCTGGTCAATTTAAGCATTGTTGATCCCATCTAACCAACTCTTGATTCAATTTGATCAACCGCTAGACCTAATTGAGCTACCCAAGTCCAAACCCAATTTTATGAACATATCTTAGATCTAAAAATTCTAATTTTAGATCTAATATATTTCATAATCTTAATTCTTAATTAAGTTTAGGGTTCATAAACAAAACATGTAAATAAGATCCTAGGATTTCAGGATCTAGGCTTTTGCAGAAAGTAAGTTTTCAATTTTTGATTAAGGATGAATGTGTAGCACCCCTACACATCATAAGAACATCCCATCGAATGGGAGGAGAGGGTCTTTAGGCCCTATTTTGTTCTTATGATCGGATGGCCAAGGGGATTGCTTTAATTAGAAATATAACTAATCTACAAAAACTAATTAGATCTAAGCATATATCTCATATAAGAAAATTGATCTAATAAAAATATATTTTGCATACGTCTCATGTATCATGCATGCATGTCTTTTAGATCTAAATTATCTCATAATCATCTAAAAAATTAAATTTAAATTTGATCATATCAAATAAAATTTAATCTAGACCTATTTGTAGAACTATTCTACAACTAGTCTAAACATGCAACTATCATATCTCATATGAACAATTAAATTTAATTTATTTTCTATTTTAATATCTGATTAAAATATTTATAAGATCAAAAAATAGTAAATAAATAAATTTAAAAATCATATTTTATTAAATAAAAATTATGATTATACTAGACTACACATAGAATAATTCTATTCCTAGTCTAGTTATGTATCTCATATATATTAGATCTACATTAATTAATTTTAATTTTTTTATTTTTTTAATTTTAGATCTAATCACATCTCATGTGATATCTAAAATTATTAATTTATCAGATTAAATTAGATCTAAATAAATTTTATAAGAACCTAGCTCTGATACTAGTTGAAGAAAAATCCTGATTTTTCGGGGTCAGATTCGTTCAGATCTGATTGGATCAAGAGGCATATTTCAAAATTTCTTTTTAGATCCTAATTAGATCTAACATCTTTCAAATCTAATTTTATGATCTGATAAATAAAAAAATTAAATTAAATTAAATCTAAATTAGTTTTATCTTGATATGGGTAATCCAATTATCCGTTGATGATCTTGCTGATTGCCTGAAGTTCTAGATCTAGCCACACAAGCGCTTGGCCTCTACCGATATCCACTCAAGCTGGATCTAGAGATCTTATTATTTTTTATTTTATCTCCAAAAATTAGATCTAGATCTGATTTGAAGGATCTTTGAAACTCCTTTCAAAGGTCAGCAGTCGTCTCTGCAGCAGTGCTGCCTTCTTCCTTTCTCATCAGCCTTTTCTTGCCTGAATCACACTAATCTAAAGGCCCAACTTCCTTGGGCTTGAAGAGAAGAGAGAGGATCAAAAAGGTGGTGTGGAGGAGGGAGAGGGGCAGCCTTAGGATGTGGCTAAGAAAATTTTCTTGAAAGTTGGGCACAGGCAGGTCATTATATAGACCTTGCTGCGCCATGCAGTGCCACATCACCCCGGCCAATCACGTTGCTTCATTCAATTAGATCTAAATCTGATTGATGGGATGACATCACCTGATCCAATTAGATGAGATACCCATAGATTCATCCTAAGGTGGTGCCTAAGATTGGTCAAAGTCTATAGGTAAGGATCACCTAGTTTGAATCCAAGAAGCAACCTGGAGTCCCATCCGTATGGGACTCCAGGCATCCCTATCCATGGGCGCACACCATCCTAAGCATGCACCCCCTTCTTTTCTAATTTCTAGAGAGGGGACAAGGCCCTATCTACTCTCTAATAAGTACATGACACATGGGTAGATGTCCAAGGGTCAAAGGTCAATGTTTGACCAAAGTCAAAGGACAAGAATTAGCAGGTGATGAAAAATGGCAGGTGTTGTCTCAAACTTATCTCATAAATTAAGACAATCTTTTTCTAACCTAGACAAGCACCAGTCAGATCAGATAAAGGTACCTGAGTGAGCTCAAACTCATTTGGCTCAGTCGAGAAAACTTTTAATGATAGAAAAATAAGAATGTTAGGCTCAATCATGTGCTAGCATGATTTTCTTGAACCTAATTAAATCTAATTCAAATCAATTGAACTGAGTTAGTCTAACTGATGATATCCAGATCTAAATCCTTATTTGTATGATCCAGTAAGGTTCAATTCTGTATGGTAATGGGATATGTAGTGATCTCCATTATCAACATCATCAAAACTCCTTTCGATGGATCAAAACTTTTCTGATTCAGACAACTAGAATGATCGATCATCTAAATCATTCTAATTGCTTCCAAAATCTACCAGTGACACCTAGCAGTATATGGTGGCAACCCATCAAAACTAAAAATGAACCTCTCGGTGCAGCTACTTATGTGATTAAGTTCTTCTATCTTGAGTCCCGATCAGATTAGGGTTAAGGTGAACTTGTCAAACCCTAATTTCTATCATATAATTTAATCAATCAATTCAAGTCCGATGTGAAGACCTTAACAGAAACTCTTTCTATTATTTGACTCTCTACCATGGCCATGGGCTTATGGACTTGATTCTCATGATTATCATAGGGCTGCTCCTCATCCACCGAGGTAGATAGATTCCATCTTGGTGCAATTCAATTCCTACAATGAACATGCTATAGCCAACATACACCTCAGGATTTTGAATGGCTAGGAGATCGAGTCATGGTGTAGTCAAACTATAACACCCTCAAGGTGAACTGTCAATGCACCTCAGGTCAAAGAACCAGACATACCACTGTAGCTTCGAGTCAGTCATCGATGAGAAGATAGACTTTCTTATGACTACTTAAGGTGGTCACGCTCAGTGCCCTCATTCTCTAACGAGTACCTATACTCTTGCTTCGGTGTCTCTACACCGTAGACTCAAGATTCATCTACTATAAAGAAGCGATTGTATACTAACCTTCCAGATCAATCACTATCCTCATGATGATCCTATGGTCAGGAGCATTTTATGAGTTAATAATGAAAATTCTTGTCTTAAATTTTCAACTCTTGAAAATAAGAATTATCATTACCATTAACTCAAAAAATGTATCACAGACACTAAATGCACATATATGATAGAAAATAATCTATTTTATTATTTATAGTCAAAATTATAATTTTGCCCCTAGAAGTGTATTACAAGTGTCAGCCAATTTTAGCATCTAGGGCACACATATCTAACATTGAAAGGTTGATGTATTAACTTTAATGATTTGTTAATATATATGCATATGATAACTCCTTTCATATTTTGATAAGTATGATTGAATTTGATATGTGCAATAATTTGAATGTTTTGATTTTAAAGATTAATATGCTCTCCTCTATATATCATGCTATAGATAAAATGGGTTATTTTGAAATTCACTATGATATTTTAAACCTCTCCAAATCAATTTTATAATTGATGAACCTAAATTAAAAAAAAAATTATATGACCTAAGTACTTGAAAATAAAACATTCAATTAATATAAGATCAAGTACTTGAAGTATTATTTTGAATTATATCTTAGGTTAATCCCTAAGAATTTCAAAACTCCCTAGTTGAATTGAACTCATGGAGTCTTCATCTAGTTTCCCCTTGATTTGATCTTATCGTATTTGATTATCGAAACCTCCTAATTGATTAATTTTTGATTTTTTAAATTGATTCGAATATCTTTCTTGATTAGTGATTTGGTTGCCTTTTCTTATCTTAAAAAAGATTTCTTTTAAATATTCATACTTTATTCTGATTGAATGATTCTAAAAATTGAATTTGAGAAATGGTCTTCTTAAATCTTTTGAAGTTGATATCATGCAAAATGTATCAAGAAAGTTGTCACTTATCTTTAAAGCTAAACTTTTAAAGAGGGCTTCAGTTAAAAGTAATTGGTATCAAACAGATTGCTATTTTTCATGTATTTGATTGACTTATCTTTCGACAAAAAGGGAAGAATGTTTTTGTTTCAAACCTGATTTTGCATAGCTACATTTTGATATGATATCATTTGAAACAAATTCAAAAATACATATCTTTTCTAAATCTATAATTGCTTGATATTTTTTAAGAAAAGAAAGAGATGATATTTTGAAGAATAACTTAAAATCTCTTTATAGTGTATCTTGACTGATTTGCTAATTTCAATTCAAATTGATTTATCTGAATCAATTTATTTTTATCATTTCAATTTAATTGGTATCAAGAAGTTTCTTTCTAAGAAAATTTTCACTCTTGGTATCATTGGTATCATTCTTGCCTTACATTTTATTGTGTTATTTTTTGGAATAAGAATTGGATATAATGTCTCAAATTTATTTTACATTGATATACTCTTAATATGATATCTCTTGAGATAAATTTAAAGAATCTTATACATTTTTTCTGAACTTAATTGAGTGAATATTTTGTTTGATTAATGCTTATTTCACTCAATTGATGCTTGTACTTTTAAATTTTATTTAATTTTAAAATAACATTATTTGCTAAAGTATGGAAGAGAAATTATTTAAAAAATGATCAATTATTTAAAAAAAGCTTTGAAATTAAAAATATCTTTTAAATTTAAAAAAATCTAAATTTAGTAGTTAAATTCATGTTAAATGTGCTTGATTTGAAATAAAGAGGGAAAGAAAGTTGAAAAGTAAATTAATCTAACTATAAATATAAAAAATAGGGAGAGAGATATTTTTTAATTTAATTTGATTGAAAATTTTAATTAATTTGAGTCAAGAAAAATTAAATATGAACTTAAATTCTCAATAAACTTCTTTATGATCTTCTTAAATTGAGCTTTCAGATATTTATTCAAATTGATATGCATGCTTTTGTTTATCAAATCATTTTTGATAACTCTTGGGAGTGAAAAATGAGTTTGAGACATATTTTTACTCCAAACAGATTGATTTTGATATATTTTTATAATTTTGAAGCTCATTGGTAAATATAATACCAAACTTTTTATGTGCCAACCATTAAACTTGATTTGCATAATCATTTTTGGCATATGATTGGAGCTAAATTAGATTTTCTACATATTCCTTCTCAAAAATGAATTTCTAACCTCAATTTTGAAACTCATTTGATAATTCAAATTTGATCCTAAGTTTTTGATGTGCATTGCAAAATCTTTATGAATTATTTATTTTAAAAGAATTTTTACTCAAAGCAATGAATTTAAAAATATGACTATCTTTTACTTTGATACTTTTTTTTTTGCTTGATACATCTCTGATACATATCTTTTTCGAGCTTAATTGACTAAAATTTCTTAAGAAAAGAAAAGATTGAATATTAAAGTATACATTATGCTTAGTTTCATAATCAAATCTTTTGAAAAACTCTATTTCTCTTAAAGCTTAGAAGTATATATTTAAAAATATGATTAAAAGATTATAATTCATTTAAAAAAAAGGAGAGTCTATAATATTTAAGTTTAAGCTAATTTTTGAAAAGAAAAAAATATTCATTCAAAAGGGGAGATGATTTTTTTGATTTAATTTTATGAATTTGATATATCTCTCAATTTAATATCTTGATGTTGATTTTGATGATTTTTTTCTATTCTTTTCCATGAGCTTTTTGATGTTATCAAAAAGGGGGAGAGGTATATTGAGTATATGCTTAAAGAATTAATACTTAGGAAACTCAATGTATTTCATGCTTGGAACCTTAATACTCATTGATTTGGATTAAAATTTTATTTTAATATGAGTATATAAATTATGTGAAACATTAATTGAAGCTTTCATAAAGTGTGTATGCATTTATATTTATGTATGTGTGCATTTATGTTTATGTATATTATTACTTCATGATTTATACTAGCCAATTTATTGAAACATATTAAATTATATTTTTATGCATATACTCAAAGTTTTGTAATTATCAAAAAAAATGAGATTGTTGATCCTAGTTTGATTTTGATGATAATAAAAGTATTTGAGTATAAATTATTAAAATACTAATGATGTTTGTGAGGATGTCAAAAAGTGGGAGAGGTATATTGATTATATGCTTAAAGAATTAATACTCAAGAAACTTAATGTATTTCGTGCTTGGAACCTTAATACTCGTTGATTTGGATTGAAATATTATTTTGATATGAGTATATAAATTATGTGAAATATTAATTAGAGCTTTTATGAAGTGTGTGTGCATTTATGTTTATGTATGTGTGCATTTATATTTATTTATATTATTACTTCATGACTTATACTAGTCAATTTATTGAAATATATTAAATTATATTTTTATGCATATACTCAAAGTTTTGTCATCATCAAAAAGGGAAAGATTATTGATCTTAGTTTGATTTTGATGATAACAAAAGTATTTGAGTATAAATTATTAAAATATTAATGATATTTATGAGGATGTGTAGTTGTAAATTTTAAGAGCTCACAAACTTCAAATGTTTTCACTCATCCAAATAAAGATTCATCACTCAAGATGTTAGAAAAGAAATTCTAGAATGGATACATCTTTCAAGAGGTCAAAATGAAGATTAAATCAAGATAAAAATGATAAGTTTAGCCTACAAAAAAATTTGGAGAAGAAAGGATCACAAACGGTCTTTAGCATGCATGGCACGTAAATTGGATCAATCTAGTTTGAGACTGTGCCGACCTAGTTTCAGTGGAAGCAAAAGATAGAAAGTGCAGAAAGTCAGTTTTTCAAAAATCAGGAGACTGAGCTGACGTAGCTATAAACTGAGTCAACCCAGTTAGGACTGAGCCAACCCAGTCAAAAACTGAGCCGACCCAATGATTGTAATGGCTAATTTTCTATAGCTTTTTTAAATAATCTTTTCTCCATTTTAACGACTATTTTGAGACTTCCAATAGCTAGAACTGATCCTTAAGCCATCACAAAGGGTATAAAAGGCTAGAGAAATATTTGGAAAGAAAGAAGAAGTGATTTAAAAGAAAAAATCATTAGATTGAGTGAGAATTATTGAATACCAATTAGAAAGAGAAAAAAGAGAGAAATTACTGCATAGAATTAAGAGCTTTTAAAGAAAAATCATCTCCAACTTTATCCTCATCCTCTCAAATATTTTTCAAGAGAAGTTGAAGCATCATTTGAGCAATCCAACAACAACTTCTTCAAGCTTCAAAGAGTTTTAACTTTTATTTTCTATTTTGTTATGAATTCTTATACTTGTATTTTTATTTCTTTTCAAGTTTCTTTGGGAAGAAAGAAACTTGTGGTATTGGCAAGTCCAAGCTGGTAATTGAATGGTGTAAAGATTATGGTTGGTGCTCCTAGGTTAAAACCAATTGGGTTGATAGTGAACCTAAAAAACTATCGGTGTAGGGTTGTGGTTGGTGAGCCCGGCAAAACCAACTGGATTTGTTTGTAATCCTGGGTTAAAACAAACACACTATAATCTAGGATTACAGTGAAATTCCCAAGGAGAGCTTGGAGAGTGGACGTAGGTGCGGGGTTGCACCGAACCACTATAAAATCTTTATGTGTTTGATTGTGTCTTTGCTTTTCTTGCTTTACTAATATGCATATCTAGTTGCTTTTTGATTTCACTGCTACACTTAGCTTGCTCACCATAAATACTCAAGTTCTCTTAATTAGAAGAACATATTTGATTTAACATTTGAGTTTAAATTGGACAAATTTTTTAGAAACCCAATTCACCCTCCCTTTTGGGTAGCCATCCTTAGGCAACAATTAGGGCTTGTCTGGCAGATGAGGTGCTATATGGTGTGTTGGAGAAGAAGACACCTAAGAGTTTGTGGTCAAGGTTATATTAGTTATACATGGGGAAGAACACGTGCAATAAGTTGGTGCTGAAGAAGCAACTATATAGCCTTCGGATGCAAGAGGATGAGGATGTTGCGAGACATATTCAATGATTCAATTGGATGAGCATGGACTTGCTCAACATTGGGATGAAGTTCGAAGAGGAGGACAAGAGTTTATTGCTGCTATGTTTGCTACCCGGGAGCTTCGATCCATTGGTAACGATGTTGCTGTAAGGTAAGGAGACATTGGTGTATGAGGAGATCGTATCAGTGCTAAGATCCAATGAGTAGTAGAAATGGATGATGAAGAGGGAGGTCTTCCAAGAGTGGTATCAGAGAGGCCAAGGTAAGGGAAGAAGAAGGGTCAGCGAAGTAGTAGCAAATGGTTAAGAAGTGCTTCAAGTGTGGTGAAACAGGATACTTTAAGCAAGAATGTTTGCTTTGGAAGAAGTGCAAGGAAGGAGAAAAGTTAGATTTCATCATTTTAGTCACTGAAAGTAAAGAGTTAGATGAGCTTTTGGTGGTTTCGGAGGAGCATGCAGGGTGTAGTATATTCGAGACAGTTTCAAAGGGATCCATGGAGTGTGGAGGGTCTGAAGGAGCAGCCACAGTGTTCGAGATGTAGTGGCAAGCCCCATAGTGCATCATTGGATGGTTGGCTTTGAGGGACTCGATTATAGAGTCAACTTCTGTGACATCAGGAGGACTTCAATTTCAAGTGGAGCATCGAATAGAGGTGGCTTGACAAGTGGAGAGAGTTTGGACACGAGTTTAGAGTGGAGGAGTGTAGGAGGATCAATATTCTAGCACTAATGCTGGAGATGCATAGTTCTAGGTGGAGTAGCATGTGTGGAAGGATAGGTGAAGTTTTGAGAAGATGGTGTCAGGATATATAGTGGGTGTCGGCATAGAATTGCTGTAGATTCTTCATGAAAGTCCAAGACAAATGATGCGGTTGCCAAGTAGAAGGATGCCTACAACTCTAAGGATGGTGCATAGGTGCAAGCCAAGGTCTTCAGTGGTGGATGCGGTCATCCTAATGGGCTCAAAGGGAGCTCAGTAGCTGAAGAAAGATGGAATGGCAAGGTGTACACAAGTAGTTGTTAGGGCATAAAATGATAGTGGGATCATGTAGAAGAACATTGCCAGTTGTGCGAAAGCTTGGGTGCACCAAGGTGGAGGTTGTAGGATTTGGTGTGGTGCTTCCAAGCCTTAGGGAGCCATAGGAGGAGCCAGAGTGTTGGCTCTGGGGAGATTAGGATAGGTATGGTCCTAGGATTAGGACAGAAGTTATCCTAGGATAAAGGTGATATGTAGCCCTACACGAACTCAAGATTCAGATGTGAGGACCCTGAGGGGGCTTGGTAGATGCTCTAAAAACTTGAGACATAAGGTAGAGTAAAGGATCAAAATCAGGAGAAGAATCAGTCAAGATAAGATGCTGACACATAGGCGGGCTGGCTTGGATATGCAGTCGAGCCGGCTCGAGTTGAGACCAAGCTGACTCGGGATGTAGTCGAACCAACTATCTCAGGCTGATAGAAGATAGGATTTAGGTGAGATGCAGTCGAGCCAGCTTGGCTACTGATAGAGCTGGCTCGACAATGGTGAGCAGAACTAGATAGGATTTTCTTTTTGGGATCTTAAGGCCTAGTCCAATATGGTCTTAAGGTGACTAACTCATGTATGGGTCGAGTTTAGATCCAGGGGATGAGAGCATGAGAGATATGGGTGTACATGGGCTCGATGAGTGCTTTCATGTATTGAGATTAGCCTAGGAGAGTTTTTTAGCTAGAGTTTGGATTTATTAGGATCCATATGGTATAGCAGAAATCCTAGGATATATAAACCCATGTATTGTAAGCTTTATAATAGAGTGGAATCAATTCATAGTTTTTCTCCCTCAAACTCTCTTATCTCTTTTCTCTCTGGTTCTAACACCAAGCCCTAGGTGCCGTCATCAACTTTTGCTCTTCTTCATATTTTTGAATTAACACCCAGGTTTGCATAAGAGATCAAATCTACAACTATGGTTTTAAGCAGCCGTAGGCATAACAATTGGTATCAAAGTAGTACCGATTGTTCTAATAGAATAGGAGGTGGTAACTAAGGCTAGGTGCAAGGAATGGTGCAGTCTAATTGGACTCTTTGATTCTTATCCAATTTGACTCATATCAAACAATCTTTGATTAGATCCAAATATATGAGTTGATCTAATCTAATTAGACTCTTAATCTCTTGATCAAATTAAGGATTAATTAAGTCCAGGGTCTGATTAAATCAGAATCTCATCTTAGCAATTAGGTCATCTAATAACCTAATCGGGTTAGACCTAATTAAATCAATTCAATTAGTCTTGATCTAATTCTCATAACTCAATCAAAATGAGTCAATTAACAATCTAATTATTAATTAATCTTTCTTTAATTAATTATATTAGGTTAATTATCAATCATATTAATAATTACATCCTTTAATGATTCATTCATCAGCCATCTGATCGGATCAAAACATTTGTATATGTGACCTTATAGATTTGAATACTAAGCCAGAAGCATCGGAACAAGCTTCCTATACTAATTAAAATGACCATCTAGCTATGGTACCTGATGACCGGATAGAACTGAATGTAGCAAAGCAATATTTACAACCTACTGGAATATAATTGCCATATTATTCATCTCTTTGACCAATAATGCTTAGAAAAATATTAGAGTTTGCTATCAACTCTTGATCAGTAATTCTTATAGCGTCTCAACCTACTCAATCCTATAACTTTCACAAGGATTATCCCGACCAAGGTTTTGCTAAATTAAAATATATGAAGATATTCTCTCCAATTTTGCTTTGATTGATCAATCCTATCTTAACTCATGTACCGACTTAATAAGTACTTGACTGTACCTAGAAATCTTCTATTATTAAATTAAAAATTTAGATAGTCCGATAATAAAGTATATAAGTTGCTTGCAAGTTACTATGATAATTTTGTTAGAGAGATACTTATACCCATATCCCATCGGATAATACTCTTGACAATAGAGTCTCCAGAATGATCATGTTCATTGTAGATCATATTCCACCTGTATACCATACCAGTATCAATACACATTTCTTGGTTAAGAGGACAATTAACCCATATGGTACATAACAACCTATACTTGATACAAATATTATCCTTATTAATATTGCATCATTTGCTTATGAACAAGTTTAAGAACTATATGATAAATCCTTCTTTATTGCTTTAGATGTAGTTCTAAGGACTTTCATCATAACAATAGAGTTTGATTAAGAAGATGTACAATCTTATGGTAAAATATGCTAAATAATTTTTTTTAATAAATGATTCATAGACATTTACAAAAAATGAACTCAAGCATCTACAAGCTAGATAATTGGATTTTTGACACATTTTTCAATATCAATTCCTTGATTCAGAAGGATTCTCAATCTATCCTTGGGCACCCACTCTCTTTTACCGTGAGAAGAGTTATGTGAGGAAAGGTGGTGCCAACACTTGGTCATGAGGAGTTCTTTTATAGGTTAATCACTTTTAGATGGATAGAGATCTAAGTGGCTTGGACTTTAACTATATCAAAATCTTTATCACATAAGGAGTCCAATTGCCTTCGGGTTTAGAATTTCTTTAAACCCTAATTGGTTTGGTCAACCTAGCCCAAGTCTAATCCAATTAAATCTTCATTTAATTTGACTCAAACACAACTCTAATTATTTAATTTGATCAAATCAAATTAAATAACATTGCAACAATTACACGTATGTCCTCCTATAAACTCACTAACTATTAGTATGTCCTCTCTTGCAACTTTTGCATTTTAGGATCACTAATTTGTAATAATTAAAAATCAATCCATTATCAATCACATCAATAATCAGATCCTCAAGCGATTCAAAATTGTAGTCCACCATCTAATCAGACACAATTTCTTTATGTGTGTGACTCCATAGGTTCTGTTCTATCTGATAGTGAGATATATTATGATCTCTATCAACAATATCATTGAAATTTCTTTCTATAGATTGAAATAATTTCAACTTATCCATTAAGAATTATTGACTACTAAAATAATTCTCATAAATCCCATAATTTACTAATGACGTCTAGCAGCATATAGTGGTATTCTAGTAGAGTAGAATGGATGAACCTTTAGTTGCAATTACCGTGTGATATAGTCCTTCTATCATAAGTTCTGACAAGATAGAGGTTATGAAATTTCTCTTCACACCCTATGATCTGTCATATATGAAATTTATTTAACTTGAATTTCTATTATAAAAATGTTGGAAATTCTTTTTCAGTATTCACGCTGTCTTGGTCAAGGTCTTTTGAACTCAGTCTCATAAATCACATTGGACTTCTTTTTATCTATCAAGATCAATAGATTTCTTCTAGGTGCACATCCTATTCCTACAATGAACTTATTGTAGCCAATATACACCACAAGAACTCAAATGGCTAGGAAACCAAGTGTATATGTAGTCAAATTACAACAACCCCATTGTAAATAGCAAAGGCACTATAGGTCAAAGGACTAGTCACACTACTACAACATTGAATAAGTCACTGACTAGTGGATAGACATCTAAATGACTTCTTATATTGGTCATGCTTGGTACCCTTGTTCTCTAACAATCATCTGCATTTTTTTTAGTATCCCCATATTGTAGACTCAAGACTTATCTATCCTAGAAAGAAAGCGATCCATGCACCAATCTATTCAGATCCATCACCATCTTCACGGTGATCCATCGATCAAGAGTATTTAGAAATTAATCAACAATGACACATATCTCAAATTCTCAACTCTTGAGAGTATATGTCATTAACTTATTAATTTCTTGGATGATTCATGGATACATAAATAACATAAATAGAATAAATAACCCAATAATAGAAATATCAAATATAAAATTATATCCTAGAATAAATATATGCATTAGCCTGATTGGCTTCTAGGGCATATATCTAATAATCTCTCACTTGCACTAAAGCCAATTAGTCATATGCCTAAGCTCCATCTTCTCAAGATGTGCTTTAGTCTTTTACTAGCAGGCTACTTGGTTAGTGGGCCTATCATGTTATCTATAGAGTCTACTCTCCTCATCTCGATATAGTTTTCTCGAGGTAGTCGTGAATAATTTGAAACCATAGCTCTCTATGCTAAGACTTTTGGTGAGACCTAGGCTCCTTAGCTAAAGCTATAGCACCATTATTGATGCAATACAGTGTTACAACATCTGATGATATTACACCTAGTTCAGCAACAAACTCCTTGAACCAAAAGATTTTCTCAATAACCTTAGAAGGAACGATATGCTTACCTTCCATGGTGAAATCTACAATGATTGGTTATTTGGGATACTTCCTATTGGGGATAAACATGCTTCTACCAAAGTTCGGTCAGAATGTCTGACCTTTGAATTGGCCTATCCAGTATCAACGGCCAGGGATGGGCTTCCACCAAATTTGAAAGACCTCTCAAACTCCTTCAGCAGTCGAACTCCTACCGGACTTCTCCTTCAGTCGGACTCCTTTAGCAGTCAAACTCCTGCCGAACTTCTCCTTCAATCAGACTCCTTTAACTATCGGACTCCTACTAGACTTCTCCTTCAATCAGACTCCTTTGATGGTCGAACTTCGGATAGGCTTCGCTGCTAGTTGAACTCTTTTCGAGCTTCTCTGCTTGTTGAGCTTCTCTCGAACTTCTCTTACCAGTTGCCTGAAAAGGCCTCGACATCGACTCATGATATGATAAATGATGCCCCAAGTGTAGCTGATCTTAAGAACCTCAGAACTCCTCTAGAATAATGTTAGCTAAGAATTCTTCATTACCTATGGCTATCCCATCCAAACTTGAGTCATCAAACTTTGATAGACTGGCATGTCATGATAATAGACACGACCCTCTATAACAAATGCCACATGGCCCTGAATGGCCAACTACTAGGTGGTTATGGCGATCACTATCAGTTTGTTATAGGCTCTACCTGTATAAGAGATCCTCCATATATGCCTTCTTCTCCAAGCTCTTAATTTCTTTTTAAAAACTTTGCTAAAATCTCTCTGAGCATTCCATTTCTATTGGTCGAAAGAGCTGACTTGATTGTCGAAGGGTCTTGCCGGAGCCACCACTCCTGACTCCAGATGAGACTTATTTTGCAGGTCACCAGCGACGACCTCATCTTCTCTAACTCTAGCCTCGATTTTGGTGACAACTAGATTTTGCACCAACAAGATTGGTGCTAGAAGGAGGGCTCCCTTGAGGTTTTCTTATTCTTAAAGGGATGCCCAGCAGAGATTTTTCTTCTTCCTATTCAGAGCTTTCTTTCCAGCAAAGATGCCTCCTAGGAAGGCTTTAACCTGATGGTCAACTATCTTCGTAGCCAGATCTCATCCAGATCTACCCGCCCCTATTTCATCTCTTGCATCTCGAGCTCCACTAGCTGCAATGGTGGATGTAGAGTAGTTTAACCTACTGTTCTAACAGATTCACAACCTCACTGAAGCAGTGTAGGCCATACAGCAATAACAAGCCCCAGCACTGATTCAATTAGAGTAGGCTTCTCCAAAACCCTAGGACCCAGTCTGGTGATGATCGACTTGGAAAAGTTGGCCAGTGACCTCCGAAAAGGGGAAGCAGAGGATGGAGAGCCTTTGTTCTGATCATGACTTAACTCCTGGGGGAACTCTGCCTCTATTCAGCCAGAAGACTTTGGAGATCCATGATTATTAGGGTCTCGTAGACCAAAAACTATAAAAAATAAATTGATGGATCAAAGAACTCTGCCATGCTCCCTCCTTCCATGGTAACGATATCTGCACTGACCCTCCTTTTTTTCAAAAAATTATGTAGGAATCCATCCCGCCGAACTTCAAACTTTCTCAGTTCGAGAGCTACGATGGGACTACCAATCTGGTCGACCATCTGAAGGCCTTTCGGATAATGATGCTACTCCATGGTATGCCAGATACTATTTTGTGCTGAGCTTTTCCATCCATTTTGAAGGAAACAGCCAAAAATTGGTACTCGACCTTTAGGCTAGGTACCATCTTTTCCTTCGATCAAGTGAGCCACTAGTTTGTGGCTCATTTCATTAGCAGCCGATGCCCCTACCGAGGTTCGGACTCCCTCATTAATGTCAAGCAAAAGAAAGGGGAGTCCATTCGGGCCTATATCATCTGATTCAATGCTGCTGCTCCGGAGGTCCATAATTTGGATCAGTCTGTCGCTATGGCCATACTGAAGGATGTTCTTCAAAAGAATGATCGACTGTTCTTCTTAGAGAAGAAATATCCCAAGGATTTTGTTGATATGCTAGCTCAGGCTGAAGGTTACTCTTGAGCAGAAGAGGCATTTAAGGCCAAGGATAGTGAAGCTACTGGAGAGTGATGGGCGGATGAATCAACTATACTCGTAACTAAAAAAATGTCGAGCAAAGCTCGACCATGCTCCAGAACTCCCCCTGAGTGCAAGCGAGTCCAAACTCCTTCCTGAGCTCGAAGATAAAAAAGTCCTGACAGAAGGGCACGGTGGGGCTCCCCCCTTAGAAGATTCCATAACTACGCTCTCCTCAATGCCCCAAAAACCCAGGTGCTGATGGAAGTCAGGGAGTAGCTACTAAGGTTGGAAAGGATGCTCACTCATCCCGACAAATGCAATTCCAATAAGTTCTGCCTCTATCATCATGACTACGATCATGATACTGAAGAATGCATTCAACTCCAAGATGAGATTGAGGAGCTCGTCAAGTAGGATAGGCTCGATCGATTCCTGCGATGTCGGCCTGGGGGATGGGAGGATCGACCGAGGGACCCCCCACCCCTAGAACCACCAAGGAGGGAGGTGAAGCAAGGAGATCGACCTCTGCTTGGCATCATCAACACCATCTCTAGGAGACTTTGATGAGGGGAGGCTAGCGGATCGATGGAGCCTATGAAGAGATGGAGGACTGAGGAGCCCATCACTTTCACCAACGAAGATGCCCAAGGGGTCTAGTTCTCACATAACGATGTGGTTGTAATCTTTTTAAACATTATTGACTATGATGTACTTCACGTTCTAGTAGATAATGGAAGCTCCATCGATGTTTTATTTTATGATGTTTTCTCTAAAATATCTATATCCAATAACCATCTGAGACTTATAAACTCCCTACTGATGGGCTTCACTAGCGATGATATGCCAGTTGAAGGAATAATAATGGTATTTGTGGCTACAAGGCAATACCCAAAATAGGCTAGGGCATAGGTCAACTTTTTGGTCGCAAAGGCCCCATCTACCTACAACGCCATTCTTGGCCGATCTGGTCTGAATTCACTCTAAGCCGTGGTATCAACCTATTACTTAAAAATAAAGTTTCCAACAGACAGCAGAATAGGAGAGATTAGGGAAGATCAAGCTTTGGCCAAGCACTGCTACTGCATCGTGTGAGCTCGAAGTGGCACTCCCAAGTCTTGAAAATATGAGAAGATAGGTCATGGAAAGACGAAAGTGAGCCGAAAGATAAATCAACTCTCCTAGCAAAGTTTAGAAACTAGGTCGGCTCACCTAGAGACTGAGCCGACTAAGTTGGAAACTGGGCTAGCTCAGTTCAGGACTGGGTTGGCTAGGTCTTAAAGAAAAATTTAGATAGAAAGTAGCATTTTTGGGCTATTGACATGGTACAGACTGAGCCAACCTAGTCGCAGGTTAGTCGGCTCAGTCTAAAACTAGGCTGGCTCAGTTTTTGTAGGTTATTATTTTATGTACATAGATTGTTTGGGTGTAGAGAGTTTTTCTATGAGCTTGGGCTTAACCCTTTGTGAGGTATATATATTAAAAATAGATCAAGATTGTAATGAGGCTGAGATATACTTAATAAAAGCTCTTTTCTTTCAAAAATCTCTTCTTTTCTTCTTCTCTATTTCTTGAATTGTTTGATCATGCTTCTATATTAATCTCTGAGAGGTTCTTTCTTATTGCTTGACTAATCACCAGTGGCCATGCCGATCTGTATGGAAAGAGCATGCATTCTCAATAATTGGTATAAGAGCGGTGTTGCATGGAAGGAAGGAAGACACCTAGAATTTACTACATCCAGGATCTATTGCATCAAATTTTATCCTAAAACTTTTAGTTTACTTCATGGTTGTCTCTAGATTGAGGTGGAGATTGTTTACACGGAGGAACGGTGATACAGAAATTTGGAAAGAGGATTTAGGGCTAATTAGATCTTCTTTGAAGGATAGTTTTGCTGGTGCATGTGATCATGAAGGGTGTTAGGGATCTGTTCTTGACTTGTTTGAATTCATGGGGTTAAGTGGATTCAAGATGGATTTTAAGAAGTTCGATGGCAAGGAGAACTTTATCCTATGGTAGTAAAGAGTAAAGAACTTATTGGTTCAGCAGAGGATCTATAAGATCTTGATAAAAGAAAGGTCGAAAAAGATCAGTGCTGAGGATTGGGAAGAGTTGGAGGAAATTGCTTTTAGCACAATCCAGATGTGCTTGGTCGATCAGATTTTGCCCGAGGTTTGCATAGAAACTATGACAAAGGGGATCTTTGAGAGATTGAAGAACACATACATGGGGAAGAACATGACGAATAAGCTATGGTTGAAAAAATAGCTGTATAGTCTGAGGTTGCTCGATGGCGAAGATCTTGTTGTACATATCCAAAGGTTCAATCAAGTGTGTTCTGAGGTGATGAGTTTGGATGTGAAGATCGATAAGGAGGATTGAGCATTACTGCTATTATATTCTCTCCTAGGTTCGTATGATGGTCTTATAACAACTTTAGTTTATGGAAAGGAGACCCTAAACTATGAAGAGATTGTTGGTGTGCTAAGATCAAATGAGCAAAGAAAAAAGATCTGCAAGAGAGATCCTAAGTCTGAGATCTTGGATGTGAATGAAAGATAGGAAAGATCAAAGAAGAAGACAAGAAAAAAATCTAAGGGTAGGTCAAAGTCTCATGATCAGAGGAAGATGACATTGAAATGTTATAAATGTCATTAACTTGGACACCTGAGAAGAGATTGTCCCCTTTTGAGATCAAAAAAAGAGAAGGCCAGCAAGGGAGATGATATAGCTTCTGTGAGCAGTGGAGAAGACCTACTAGTTGTATCAGATGGATCCATAAAGTACGATACTATGTGGATATTGGATTCAGCATGCTCGCACCACTATACTTCTTATCGGAAGTGGTTTGCTATCTATCAGAAGGCCGATGGTGGAAGTATCAACTTTGGAGATGATCACCCATGCAAAGTAGCTGGAATTGGCTCTATCAGGGCGAGGATGTATGATGGGATCATTCATACATTATCAAATATTAGGCATGTACCAGAGTTGAAAAAGAATTTGATTTCTTTGGGCTACTTAGAGGAGCTGGGTTATGCTTTTAGTAGCCAGGCTAGGAGTGGATATCTGAAAATTCTCAAGGAAGCTTTGATGGTGATGAGAGGTAGAAGACTAAGCAACAATATTTATAGAATGAAAGGCTCAATGATAAATGATAGTGCTGAGGTGCTAGCAGCGATATAGGAGGAGCAGATTTTATATTAGTTGTGGTATTATCAAATGGGTCATATAAGTGACCGTAGGCTCATTGAACCAAGCAAAAGAGGTATGATCCCAGCTCTCAAGAAGAAGGGCATAGATCTTTGTGAGCCATGCATCTTTGGCAAATAACATAGGATGAAGTTTGCCAGAAGTACCAAGCACAGCGAGGGAGTGCTGGATTTAGTGCACTTGGATGTGTGGGGACCAGCTCCTGTATCAACTAGAGGTGGGGCAAAATACTTTGTCACTTTAATTGATGATTTCTCAAGAAAAGTATGGGTTTATCTGATTAGAGAAAAATCAAAAGTGTTTGCCCAGTTCAGAGCCTAGAGAGCTGAAGTAGAGGAGTCAGAAAGATAGATGAAGTGTCAGAGGTCGAACAATGAAGGAGTGTATACTAGCCTAGAGTTCAGGAGGTATTGTGAGGCAAATGGCATCAAACACCATTACATGATAAAGATGACTCCCCAGCAGAATGGTGTCGCGGAGAGAATAAATTGAACATTGATCGAGAAGGCATGAAGTTTGAGGCTGCAAACATCACTCCCAAAGTTCTTTTGGGGTGATGCTCTAATTTTTTTTTATTTTCTTGTAAATAGGTCTCCTCATTATAAGCTAAATGGAGGCATTCCAGAGAAGCTCTGGAGTGAAAAAAAGGTGAAGCTTGGCCATCTGAAAGTCTTCGGTTGCACAGCCTATGCACATGTGGAGTCAACCGAGAGGCATAAATTGGATCCAAAATCTCAAAAGATGACATTCATAGGGTATCCACAAGGAGTCAAGGGATACCTACTGTGGGACTCTTAAGCATAGAAGTCAGTGATCAGTAGGGATGTTATCTTTGATAAGAAGAGCATCTTAAGGCGGTCTGGGATAGATGGAACTGAAGAAATAAAGGTGAATAGCGATGGTCAGTCAGAGAATGATGGCATGCAGGTTACATCTACTTATAGGAGTGTTCCTGTTGAGGTGGAGCTGGGCAGAGAAGTATTGTCCTAGATTGAAAATCAGCATGGAGGGCCAGCAGTTCAGACAGATGTGTAGGAGCAGCCATAGACATCAGGCACATATATGCTACTGGGAGTGGCTTTGCATAAGCTCCAGCGTACTATTAGGAGGTCGGTCAGATATGGCATTGATGAGGTTATCTTCTATGCACTCATTACTACTAATGGAGATCCAGAGAATTATACAGAGGCCATGGAGAGTGAGGATCATGATTCATGGATATAGGCCATGATGGAGAAGATGGAATTACTTCAGAAGAATCAAACATGGCAGCTGATGGATCATCCAGTGGGTGCTCGACCTATTGGCTCAAAGTGGATGTTCACAAAGAAAGAAACACCTTCAGAATAAGGTGGAGTCAGATTCAAAGAAAGGCTAGTAGCAAAGGGATACTCACAAAGGAAAGAGATTGACTACACAAAAATTTTCTCTCCTATGGTGCGTCATACATCTATTCGAGTTTTGCTGTTACTGATGGCACAGCATAACATGAAATTGAAATAGATGGACGTGAAGACAACCTTCCTTCATGGAACTTTGGAGGAAAGAATCTATATGAAGTAGCCAGATGGTTTCATGGATATGGGATAGGAAGAAAAGGTGTGTTTATTTAGGAAGTCTTTGTATGGCTTGAAACAATCCCCTCGTCAGTGTATTGAAGATTTGATAGCTTTGTCTTGAGCTTGGGTTTTAGTAGATGTGAACATGATTGTTGTATCTACGTTAAGGATGTAGATGAGGAGGATGCCTTGTACCTATTATTGTATGTAGATGATATACTCAACTAGTAGAAACATGGATGCTATGAAAAGGTTGAAAAGAGCATTATCATCTGAGTTTGAGATGGACTTGGGTTCAGTTGAGAAAATCCTTGGAATGAAGATTTGTAGAGATAGGTGAAAAGAAGTGCTCCATTTATCACAAGAAAAGTATGTCCAAAAGGTTCTAAAGAGGTTTGGGATAGAGAAGGCCAAACCTGCAAAGATGCCATTGCCGAGCCATATGTCTCTCTCCAAATTACAGAGCCTCCAGTGAAAAGAGGAGATAGAGTACATGGAATGAGTTTTTTATGCAAATGCTGTAGGCAGTGTGATATACACTATGGTATGTTGTAGACCAGATATAGCATATGCAGTGAGCATGGTTAGTAGATACATGGCTACTCCTAGGAAGGAATACTGAAAAGCATTAAAATGGATATTGAGATATTTGCATGGAACAAAGGATTATGGTTTGGTGTTTGATGGGCAGTCGGAAGGATTTAGAGAATAATCTATGAAGAAGTGTGAAGGTTCAGATCCTCTGGAAGGATTTGTTGATGCAAATTATGCTGGTAATCTTGATAAAAGGAGGTCTATTACTGGATACCTCTTCTGCATATATGGTAGATTGGTGTCTTGAAGATCAATCCTTCAAACAATCATAGCCTTGTCTACTATAGAGGTCGAGTACATTAGGATAATGGAGGCTGCAAAGGAAGTCCTTTGACTTAGGAGGCCGATTGATGAGTTGGAGGTATAGCAGAGCAAGGTTACACTGTTCAGTGATAGTCAGAGTGCTCTATTGTTGGCACAGAACCCAGTCTATCATGCATGCACAAAGCATATAGATATGAGGTATCATAGGATCAGAGAGCTGGTGGAGGAAGGTAAAGTGGAACTGATGAAGATCCATGCCAAAGAGAATCATTCTGATGCACTCACAAAGGTACTCTCTAAAGATAGCTTTCAGAGATGTATGGCATGGATGGATCTATTGAGAAGAGATGAGTTCATAAGGACTTGGAAGCACTAAGGTGGAGAATGTGAGCTCAGAAGTGGCACTCCCAAGTCTTGGAAACATGAGAAGATAGGTCATGGGAAGAAGGAAGTGAGCCGAAAGAGAAATCAACTCTCATAACAAAGTTCAAAAACTACGCCAACTCACCTTGAGACTGAGCTGGCTAAGTTAAAAACTGGGCTGGTTCAGTCTAGGTTTGAGTTGCTAGGTCTTAGAAAAAATTTCAGACAAAAAATAGTATTTTCGGACTGTTGGCATGGTTTACAACTGGGTCGGCTTAGTTTGGGACTGAGCCGATCTGGTTGCAGGTTAGCCGGCTTAGTCTGAAATTGGACCGGCTCAATTTTTGTGGCTTATTATTTTATGTATGTGGATTGTTTGGATTTGGAAAGTTTTTCTATGAGCTTGGGCTTGATCCTTTATAAAGTATATATACTGAAAATAGGTCAAGATTGTAGTGAGGCTGAGATATACTTAATAAAAGCTCTTTTCTTCTGAAAATCTCTTCTTCTCTATTTCTTGAATTGTTTGATCATGCTTCCACATTAATCTCTTAGAGGTTCTTTCTTATTGCTTGGCTAATCACCAGCGGCCATGCCGATCCGTGTGGAAAGAGTGCATATTTTCGATATATTGCCTCATAAAAAAGAAACCAATCCAACCCTTGTTCGATTGATGGGCTGGATGTCTACGATGATCTTATTGAGGAGCGGCGCGAGCCCATGGAAGATCTTGTGACCATCCCTCTAGACGATGGAAGTATGGAGCATACGGTGCAGATTGACTCCAACTTGAAAAATGAAGCCCGAGAGTAGCTCATTGCCTTCTTATGGAAGAATGCAGATATTTGCATCTGGTTCCCAACAGACATGCGAGGAATTGATGCTGAAGTCATGGAACATTAGTTGGCCATCGACCCAAGGTATAGGCCAGTGAAAGGGAAAATTCGAGGCCATGCACCAGAAAGGCAGAAGATGATTGTAGAAGAAGTGGAAAAGCTCTTCAAAGTCGGGTTTATCCGAGATGTCCAATACCCGAGCTGGATTTTCAATGTGGTCCTAGTCAAGAAGGCCAATGACAAGTGGAGAATGTGTATCGACTTTAAGTAGTTGAACAAGGCCTACCCAAAGGATAGCTATCCCTACTCAGAATTGACCAGCTGGTGGATGCAACTTTGGGCCATAAGCTCCTTACTTTTATGGATGCCTTCTCTGGCTATAATCAAATTCGGATGGCACCAAAGGATGAGAAGAAAACTATTTTTATTACTGACCGTGGTCTTTATTGTTACTAGGTCATGCCCTTTGGACTTAAAAATGTAGGTGTAACCTATCAATGCCTGGTTAATAAAATCTTCAAGAAACAGATCGGCCGCGACATGAAAGTGTACGTGGATGACATGCTCGTCAAGAGCCAGACCTCATCCAATCACATTGTCGATCTCGAAGAAACCTTCAACGTCCTTCAAAGATACAAGATGAAGCTGAATTCGATTAAGTGTGCCTTTGGAGTGATCTCAGAAAAATTCTTGGGGTTCATGATCTTGAGGCAGGGGATTGAAGCCAATCCAAAGAAGATCCAAGCAATCCAAGAGATAACTACCCCAAAATCAATAAAAGAAGTCCAATGCTTGACCGAAAAAGTGGGATCCTTAAATCACTTTATTTCAAAGTTGGTCGAGTGGTGTATGCCCTTCTTCTAGATCCTTAAGCAACCAAAGAACTTCTGTTGGATGGTAGAGTGCCAATAGGCATTCGAATAACTCAAGAACTATCTCAGTTTACTCGAACTATTGACAAAGTCTGAACCTGAAGAAGAATTATTCCTATACTTGGCAGTCTCTCCTGCAGCCCTAGCAGCGGTCTTGCTCAAAGAAGAAGCAAAAGTGCAGCGGTCAATCTACTACATGAGCTGAGTCTTGAGAGATGCGGTGATCAGGTATACTAAATTGAAAAAATTGACTTACGTTCTTTTGATTGTAGCTAAGAGACTTCGGTCCTATTTTCAGGGGCACATCATAACATTCCTCACCGATCAACCAATCAAAGTAGTTCTTCATCGAACAAATGCATCTGGAAGAGTAGCAAAGTGGGCTACTGAATAATGAAGTTCGACATCAATTATCAATCTCGACCATCAATCAAATATCAGATACTGGCCAATTTTATAATCGAATGCACGATCCCGGATGATGCCAAACTTGAGTGGAATGAGATCGACATTCCATTGTTGCAGCCGAGCTTCCTTGAAGAAAGAGCCAATCTTCCTAAAGGATTTTGGGCCCTGTATGTGGATGGCTCCTCCAATGCCTCAGGCATAGGTGCTGGGCTGATCCCGATAAACCCTGAGGGAGTTATTGCCAAATATGCACTGTGCTTTGAGTTTCCTATAATAAACAATGGGGCAGAACATGAAGCTCTAATAGCGGAACTCAAGATTGCCAAGAAACTAGAAGTCGATCGGCTTTAAGTCTACAGCGATTTACAGCTGGTGGTGGAACAGGTCGGTGGTAGCTACGAAGCTCGGGAGGAAAATATAATGAAGTATCTTGAAAGAGTTAAGAGCCTGATCCCAACCTTCAATGGCTTTGGCATCTGGCAGATTCCAAGGGCAGAGAATGCCAGGACCGACCTCCTATCCAAGCTAGCCACACTCGCCCCCAACGAACTTCCCAAAGAGGAATACTTTGAAGTGTTGAAATGCCCGAGTATGGAGGAACTGCAGTCTTGATAGGAACGCGATGCTGCCGTTAAGACATCGTGTTTATCAGTTTAATCCGACTTCTTAAAATCATTAAAATTGCATAGATAGTAGTGAGTCAGGTCGAATCCACAGGGAAGGTAGTGTTTTTAGTTTTGAAATCTTTGATTTTATAAAAGAAAAAGAAAAGAGAAAAAGAGTTTTGGGATCAAAAGTGAAGTCAGAAAATAAAAAGCAAAAATTAAAAGGTGCAGAAATTTAAATTTGGTACTAAGATCTATTAGTTAGATCTTAGCATCTACTTGCAATAAAATAAAAAGTAATAACTAAAGTGCAGAAATTAAATTGCAATAAAAAGTAAGAAATTAAAATATAAAAATAAAATTTTTATTAATTAAAATTTTAGAATTTAAATACATAAAATTTAAAAAGAAAAGATAATAAAATAAAATAGCCTGATCTCTGATCTTGGATCGGCATTGGCAGAAAGATGGTGTAGAAGCTTGGCTCTTCTTCTCGGCATCCGTTGCTTCGAAGCAGCCTTTAACCCATAGCCTAGCTTCTCCCTATACCAAAACTTCACCTTGATCGGAGATGTCAATTTTTGATGGCCTGGGATCCTTTTTATAAAGCTAGGAGGGCTGGATATTTTTTTCTAAAGGCAATATGGGACTAATGCCTTTGTAATCGTCAAAATACAAATAAATTTGGATAAAATTTGAATCAAAATAGCTCTGATATGACTCTGATAAATCTGATAAAATCCAGCCGTTCAATAGGAATCCAACGGTCCAAAAATCATCAAAATCGGATGCAGATAAGCTCAGATCGGGTCGGATTAAATTCTGGCCGTTGGATCGCGCTTGATCGAGGAAATCTGGCCGCAAATCGCACTTCGGGAGTCTTGATCACCGCCGGCAGTGTTCTGGACCGTCGGATCATCGCCTGGATCGAGCGCTGCCATCCGATGGTGATCCGCGTGATGTTTGTATCTGAATAAAATTCGGAAGCAACCACAGCCGTCCGATCCTGACCGCAAACAACCACATCCGTCCGATCGCGCAATAACTGTTCCCATGGACCGCGTGGACCGACCGCACCGCACACCGCAACCAATCAGCGCCGCTGTTGTCAGATGAAAAGACTAAATTACCCTTGTGAGCCGCGATAAATTTCTGTAGACCCTTAAGGGGTCTAGGTCCACCACGTGGCAATCTCTGATTCGCGGAATTTGCTGAGCTGGCGGTCCACGCCTAGATCGTGGACCGGCTGATGGCTTCAACGGCTGAGTCGGCTTGATGGCTTGGCTTGGCTTGGTGGCTCGGCTTACGGAGCCGACTGAGCCATTTTCTTTTTTTTATTTAATTTTTATTTATTTTATATCTTTCAAAATTCATATCTTTTCCATTTTAGCTCCGTTTTACTTGAAATTTATTTCGTTGTGATCAGAAAAATGAGCTCTTTCTATTGATAATAAAATTTTATTTTTTAATTTTTATTATTTTTTATTATTTTTTAATTAATTTTTTAATTAATAAAAATATGAATTTTTTAAAAATTATATATAAATTGATTATTAATTCTTAAAAATTAATATCAATTAATTAATAAATTAATACTTTTATTGATGAATTTATTATACTTATCACACCCCCCAACTTAAGCTTTGCTCGTCCTCGAGTAAAGAAAGAATTTAGTTTTAAATACCTTTTAACTTTAGAGTTTCGAATTTTACTTAAGCAATTTTCAAAATAGCCATTGATATTCAGTAGAGCTTAAATGAGATATATCATTGGGGTATTAATACTTATCAATAGAAAAATTAAGTAAAGAACATTAAATTTTTCAGAACTTTTTCTAAATTATTCCACTTTTATCTCTGATTTGTCTAAACTTTCATATAGGCAGGTGTATTGCTACTTCCATCCTTCATTTATTAATTTTTATTTTCACATTGCCCACTTTTTGATGCGAATATCATTGCTTACTTAGGCAACGGGACCCGATTACTTGGTGGGAAACCAATGTTTTTTTTTTTTTTTTTTTTTTTTAACGTTGTACCACTATTGAGTGTCTTAACCCCTTAAGCTTTCTATTTGATCCATGTAGCGAGTCTTGGGCCAATGACTCCCAAACCAGTTGGCTTTAGGGCACTAGGTATAGAATACCCCTCGGGCTTACTAGCTCGAATCAAATAGGCTACGAGTTAAGACTAGCTTTACAACGAGCTTCTTTGCCCTTCCCACCTTTTGATGCGAAACTCAATGCTTGCTTAGGCAAAGAGGCCCGGTTACTCAGTGAGAAGTACTTGGAAACTATTTTATTAAAATAAATTTTTATATGAAGAAATGTATAGTTACCCTACACAAGCCTATAAAAAGTAGACTTTTCTTTGATGCTAGTAAAAATAATTAGAAATACTCCAAGAAAAAAAATTTTTATGTTCTGGACTTAACTCTTTATTGAATTTTCTTAATACTTGATTCCTCAATATCTCACAGATTCTCTGATCTGTGTATCAATTTTCTTTTTAAAAATGCTTAGTTTTATTCGATTCTTAAGCATAATCAAGTATCTAAATACTAAATACTAACTTTTTCGAGGACTTAAAATTTTAAAATTTTTATTTTTCTCTCCCCCCAACTTAATCGACATTGTCCTCAATGGAGAAGAAAAAATAAAGGATGTAATAAAGAACATGGAAGAATACACCTAACTCAGTATATATATATTTTTTATTTTTTATTTTTTATTTTTTGGTCCAGCACATGCCTTTACAAATTTGAGCTCTCCCTCCAACTTATTCAAATTATCCTAAAAAGAAAATAAGATAAATTAGATAAAAACTAAATATTGGGTTGCCTCCCAACAAGCGCTAAGTTTACCGTCTTCAGCCAGACACAATGTAGCTCACTATCCTGTGTCGAATATTGGATTGACAAATTCCAATGGTTTTGGATTGCCAATCTCAGAAAGTTGATGTTGATTTTTAATCCCATTATCGATATATTCACTGTTAATTTTTGGGATATATTTTATAATTCCATTCTCAGACCCATGTTTATTAAGAATTACTCCTATTTGTTCTTCTAAAATGCTCATGAATGGAGTTTTAGGAGTTAAGTTTGAATTCAATGGGTGCTGGAATGGTGACTAAAGGCGGTTTTAATTCTTGGAGGTAAATTAATGTGATCCTGCTTAAACAACTCCATTGACATTTCATTACATGCCTTTTGATTTTTATAAGAAGAACCAGCTTCTAGGGTTGAAGGGAATAGGACATTAGGTTTATAAGTCTCGGGTAAATCATCTATTCTCTTTTCCCTTATTTCTATCTCATTTAAACTGGAACTAGCATCAGTACTAATTCTTGGCTTGGGTTCTTCTATGTGGTTAGTCTCAGTACTAACCAGTTCCTCTAAATTTTTATTTTGGCTAGCATCAGTACTAGCCTCTCTCACCTGGTCTTGGTATGGTTCCATAAGAATCCTATAGCTTTTAAGTTCAGGAATTACTTTGGTATTCTCTAATTGGGGATTCTTAGATGAAACATTAGATTGATAATTTAATCCAGGTGGTTGGTGGTCATTAGGTGGGTTGTTTGAAATTGGTAGGTTCGATAGTTGATCTAGTTCTCTCCTCATGTTAGACTCAACTAATTGTCCTATTTGAGCTTCTAGTCTGGCGATAGATTGCTGTTGAGTTAGAATTAATTATTGAAGTTGGTTAAATCTATCATCAGCTAGATTGGTCTGTTGAGGAGGTGGGTATGAAGGCTGATTATAATATGATGGCTGGTTAAACTGACTTAGGCTGACCATTATTATAGGCATAATTTTGATAATTTTGCTCAAGTGAAATTTGGGTCTGAGCCTGAGTCTGTTGGGATGTCCAAGAAAAATTAAAGTTACTCCAATCTGAATTATATGAATTTGAAAATGGATCATTAATCAATTTGGAGTATCCTTGAGCAGCTTGAACTTGTTCTTGGATAAAATATGGAAACTGTGCAGTCATAGGATATTCACTTACATGATGGGTTGGACTAGCACAGATTGAATAATTCTCCTGATAATTAGAAGATGATGTGAATTGTGCAGGAGATTGTTGACCTAGGGTTAGGAGTTGATCTATTTTCTGAGCAAGAAGGTCAACTTTACCTAATTTTTGGATAATTAGATTCATATTAGCCATTTGATTATTATGTTTAATGTGAATCAACCATTCAATTATGTTCAACTAAATCAGAAAAAAATAATTTCCTACCATGCATGTATTAGTGTAACCCTAATGTATGGTTTAAAAATTTTTAGAATATTTTTTTTATTTTATTATTATTATTATTTTATTATATTAAAAATTAATTTTTTTAATTATTTTTATTTATTAATTTTAATTTAATTTTAATTTAATTTAATTATTAATTTTTAGTTAGTTTAATTTTTATTTTATTTTATTTTTATTTTATTTTTAGAGGAGTAAGAAAAAGAAAGAAAGAAGAGTTCTAAAGAAGAGGTCCTAAGGAGTCCTAGAACTAAGAAGAGAGAGAAGAATTAAGTTTAATTAGGTTTGATGTTCGTTAGCAATCAAATTGGTCAATCAATCCTGACTAAGGGTTATCCTAGATCTAGACAGCTCCTAACTGCCAAGGTCACCTTCAAGCCCTCCAAGTGTAGGATTAGCCAATCAACTGGCCAGGTAAGTGTAAGGTTGGTGGGAGTCCCCCCGTTGCTTGCCTTAGACACCAATTGTGCTTGGCCAGGTAAGCGAACGGAACCAATTAGAAACCACCTTCCTTCGGGCGCAGTCGTCCCTGAACCACTTTCCTAGACACCAGTCAAATTAACTTATCCTAACCAGGTTCAACTCTTAGGATTCCTTATCCTATTGAGCTCGAGTTCCTAGGGTTGATGTCTAATTGATTTTAATTTAAAGGTTTAGGTCAATGCAGGATGTTGGTTGGTTGTTTGTGGGCTAAGGAAAGGGTGATCAAATCCCCACCTTATCTTGTTTAATTGGGTTGTGCCCTTAATTTGATTTAATATGAATATGCATGAAAAAAAAAAAAAATTCAATCAAAGGGTTTTATGCAATTTAAACTAGATGCATGCAACTAATTAAATTATGAAAGGCTTACCTTGCCTCCAGCAATCACCAAAAAAAATAAAAATAAAAATAAAGATAAAAATAAAACTAATATGATGCATGCTCTAAGCAGTTAAGATTTCTAATCTTATCATGAGATTTTTAATTAGATTTAAATGGATATTTTTTTAAATTAATTTAAAAATAAAATAAATAAATAAATAAATAAAAAGAAAAGAGGACTAGGGTTAGGATTGATCGATGCTTTCGTATATTACAAAGCGGCGCAGCATCATAAATTCACCAATAAAAGTATTAATTTATTAATTAATTTATATTAATTTTTAAGAAATTAATAATCAATTTATATATAATTTTTGAAAAATTCATATTTTTATTAATTAAAAAATTAATTAAAAAATAATAAAAAATAATAAAAATTAAAAAATAAAATTTTATTATCAATAGAAAGAGCTCATTTTTTTGATCACAACGAAATAAATTTCAAGTAAAACGGAGCTAAAATGGAAAAAGATATGAATTTTTAAAAATATAAAATAAATAAAAATTAAATAAAAAAAGAAAACGGCTCAGCCGGCTCCGCAAGCCGAGCCACCAAGCCAAGCCGAAGCCATCAAGCCGACTCAGCCGTTGAAGCCATCAGCCGGTCCACGATCTAGGCGTGGACCGCCAGCTCAGCAAATTCCGGCGAATCAGAGATTGCCACGTGGTGGACCTAGACCCCTTAAGGGTCTACAGAAATTTATCGCGGCTCACAAGGGTAATTTAGTCTTTTCGTCCGACAACAGCGGCGCTGATTGGTTGCGGTGTGCGGTGCGGCCGGTCCACGCGGTCCATGGGAACAGTTATTGCGCGATCGGACGGATGTGGTTGTTTGCGGTCAGGATCGGACGGCTGTGGTTGCTTCCGAATTTTATTCAGATACAAACATCACGCGGATCACCATCGGACGGCAGCGCTCGATCCAGGCGATGATCCGACGGTCCAGAATGCTGCCGGCGGTGATCAAGACTCCCGAAGCGCGATTTGCGGCCAGATTTCCTCGATCAAGCGCGATCCAACGGCCAGAATTTAATCCGACCCGATCTGAGCTTATCTGCATCCGATTTTGATGATTTTTGGACCGTTGGATTCCTGTTGAACGGCTGGATTTTATCAGATTTATCAGAGTCATATCAGAGCTATTTTGATTCAAATTTTATCCAAATTTCTTTATATTTTTATGATTACAAAGGCTATTAGTCCCATATTGCCTTTAGAAAAAATATCCAGCCCTCCTAGCTCTATAAAAAGGACCCCAGGCCATCAGAAATCAACATCTCCGATCAAGGTGAAGCTTTGGTACAGGGCGAAGCCAGGCTATGGGTTAAAGGCTGCTTCGAAGCAACGGGTGCCGAGAAGAAGAGCCGAGCTTCTACACCATCTTTCTGCCAATGCCGATCCAAGATCAGAGATCAGGCTATTTTATTTTATTATCTTTTCTTTTTAAATTTTATGTATTTAAATTCTAAAATTTTAATTAATAAAAATTTTATTTTTGCATTTTAATTTCTTGCTTTTTATTTTTATTGTAATTTAATTTCTGCACTTTAAATTATTGCTTTGCAAGTAGATGCTAAGATCTAACTAGTAGATCTTAGTACCAAATTTAAATTCCTGCATCTTTTAATTTTTATTTTCAATTTTCCGACTTCACTTTTGATTTCCAAAATTCAAATCCTTTTCTTTTTTCTTCTTCAAAAAAATCAAAGATTTCAAATCTAAAAACACTACCTTCCCTGTGGATTCGACCCGACTCACTACTATCTACGCATTTTCAATGATTTTAAGAAGTCGGATTAAACTGATAAACACGGTGTCTTAACGACAGCATCGCGTTCCCTATCAAGTTTTTGGCGCCGTTGCCGGGGAAGGTTTTTGATTTTTGATTTTGATTTCTTTGATTTATTAAAAATAATTTCGGCAAACGCACCAAGTTTTTGGCGCCGTTGCCGGGGAAGGCACGGATATTAAATTTTTGATCTCTTTGATTTTTCTATAAATAAATTATAAATAAAATTTTTATTTTCTTACTAATTTTTTTTATTTATTTTGTAGGAAAAAAAAAAGAAAACAAAAAGAATCAGAAGTTTTGCCTGGTGAGATCAATCCTAACCCTAGTTCCTCTTTTCTTTTTATTTATTTATTTATTTATTTATTTTATTTTTAAATTAATTTAAAAAAATATTCATTTAAACCTAATTAAAAGCCTCATGATAAGATTAGAAATCTTAACTGCTTTAGAGCATGCATCATATTAGTTTTATTTTTATCTTTATTTTTATTTTTATTTTTTTTGGTGATTGCTGGAGGCAAGGTAAGCCTTTCAGAATTTAAATTAGTTGCATGCATCTAGTTTAAATTGCATAAAACCCTTTGATTGAATTTTTTTTTTTTTCGTGCATATTCATATTAAATCAAATTAAGGGCACAACCCAATTAAACAAGATAAGGTGGGGATTTGATCACCCTTCCTTAGCCCACAAACAACCAACCAACATCCTGCATTGACCTAAGCCTTTAAATTAAAATCAATTAGACATCAACCCTAGGAACTCGAGCTCAATAGGATAAGGAATCCTAAGAGTTGAACTGGGTTAGGATAAGTTAATTTGACTGGTGTCTAGGAAAGTGGTTCAGGGACGACTGCGCCCGAAGGAAGGTGGTTTCTAATTGGTTCCGTTCGCTTACCTGGCCAAGCACAATTGGTGTCTAAGGCAAGCAACGGGGGGACTCCCACCGAACCTTACACTTACCTGGCTAGTTGATTGGCTAATCCTACACTTGGAGGGCTTGAAGGTGACCTTGGCAGTTAGGAGCTGTCTAGATCTAGGATAACCCTTAGTCAGGATTGATTGACCAACTTGATTGCTAACCAACATCAAACCTAATTAAACCTAATTCTTCTCTTTCTTCTTAGTTCTAGGACTCCTTAGGACCTCTTCTTTAGAACTCTTCTTTCTTTCTTCTCCTTTCTCCTCTAAAAATAAAATAAAATAAAAATTAAACTAACTAAAAATTAATAATTAAATTAAATTAAATTAAATTAAAATTAATAAATAAAAATAATTAAAAAAAATTAATTTTTAATATAATAAAATAATAATAATAATAATAAATAAAAAAAATATTCTAAAAATTTTTAAACCATACATTAGGGTTACACTAATACATGCATGGTAGGAAATCATTTTTTCTGATTTAGTTGAACTTAATTGAATGGTTGATTCACATTAAACATAATAATCAAATGGCTAATATAAATCTAATAGTCCAAAAATTAGATAAAGTTGACCTTCTTGATCAGAAAATAGATCAACTCCTAACCCTAGGTCAACAATCTTCTAATTCACATCATCTTCTAATTATCAGGAGAATTATTCAATCTGTGCTAGTCCAACCCATCATGTAAGTGAATATCCTATGACTGCACAGTTTCCATATTTTATCCAAGAACAAGTTCAAGCTACTCAAGGATACTCCAAATTGATTAATGATCCCATTTTCAAATTCATATAATTCAGATTGGAGTAACTTTAATTTTTCTTGGACATCCCAACAGACTCAGGCTCAGACCCAAATTTCACTTGAGCAAAATTATCAAAATTATGCCTATAATAATGGTCAGCCTAGTCAGTTTAACCAGCCATCATATTATAATCAGCCTTCATACCCACCTCCTCAACAGACCAATCTAGCTGATGATAGATTTAACCAACTTCAACAATTAATTCTAACTCAACAGCAATCTATCGCCAGACTAGAAGCTCAAATAGGACAATTAGTTGAGTCTAACATGAGGAGAGAACTAGATCAACTACCGAACCTACCAATTTCAAATAACCCACCTAATGACCACCAACCACCTGGATTAAATTATCAATCTAATGTTTCATCTAAGAATCTCCAATTTGAGAATACCAAAGTAATTCCTGAACTTAAAAGCTATAGGATTCTTATGGACCCATACCAAGACCAGGTGAGAGAGGCTAGTACTGATGCTAGCCAAAATAAAAATTTAGAGGAACTGGTTAGTACTGAGACTAACCACATAGAAGAACCCAAGCCAGGAATTAGTACTGATGCTAGTTCCAGTTTAAATGAGATAGAAATAAGGGAAAAGAGAATAGATGATTTACCCGAGACTTATAAACCTAATGTCCTATTCCCTTCAACCCTAGAAGCTGGTTCTTCTTATAAAAATCAAAAGGCATGTAATGAAATGTCAATGGAGTTGTTTAAGCAGGATCACATTAATTTACCTCCAGAATTAAAACCGCCTTTAGTCACCATTCCAGCACCCATTGAATCAAACTTAACTCCTAAAACTCCATTCATGAGCATTTTAGAAGAACAAATAGGAGTAATTCTTAATAAACATGGGTCTGAGAATGGAATCATAAAATATATCCCAAAAATTAACAGTGAATATATCAATAATGGGATTAAAAATCAACATCAACTTTCTGAGATTGGCAATCCAAAACCATTGGAATTTGTCAATCCAATATTCGACACAGGATAGTGAGCTACATTGTGTCTGGCTGAAGACGGTAAACTTAGCGCTTGTTGGGAGGCAACCCAATATTTAGTTTTTATCTAATTTATCTTATTTTCTTTTTAGGATAATTTGAATAAGTTGGAGGGAGAGCTCAAATTTGTAAAGGCATGTGCTGGACCAAAAAAAATAAATAAATAAATAAATAAATAAATAAATAAATATACTGAGTTAGGTGTATTCTTCCATTTTTTTTTATTACATCCTTTATTTTTTCTTCTCCATTGAGGACAATGTCGATTAAGTTGGGGGGAGAGAAAAATAAAAATTTTAAAATTTTAAGTCCTCGAAAAAGTTAGTATTTAGTATTTAGATACTTGATTATGCTTAAGAATCGAATTAAACTAAGCATTTTAAAAAAAAGAAAATTGATGCACAGATTAGAGAATCTATGAGATATTGAGGAATCAAGTATTAAGAAAATTCAATAAAGAGTTAAGTCCAGAACATAAAAAATTTTTTTTGGAGCATTTCTAATTATTTCTACTAGCATCAAAGAAAAGTCTACTTTTTATAGGCTTGTGTAGGGTAACTATACGTTTCTTCATATAAAAATTTATTTTAATAAAATAGTTTCCAAGTACTTCTCACTGAGTAACCGGGCCTCTTTGCCTAAGCAAGCATTGAGTTTCGCGTCAAAAGGTGGGAAGGGCAAAGAAGCTCGTTGTAAAGCTAGTCTTAACTCGTAGCCTATTTGATTCGAGCTAGTAAGCCCGAGGGGTATTCTATACCTAGTGCCCTAAAGCCAACTGGTTTGGGAGTCATTGGCCCAAGACTCGCTACATGGATCAAATAGAAAGCTTAAGGAGTTAAGACACTCAATAGTGGTACAACGTTAAAAAAAAAAAAAAAAAAAAAAAAAAAAAAAAATTGGTTTCCCACCGAGTAACCGGGTCCCGTTGCCTAAGTAAGCAATGATATTCGCATCAAAAAGTGGGCAATGTGAAAATAAAAATTAATAAATGAAGGATGGAAGTAGCAATACACCTGCCTATATGAAAGTTTAGACAAATCAGAGATAAAAGTGGAATAATTTAGAAAAAGTTCTGAAAAATTTAATGTTCTTTACTTAATTTTTCTATTGATAAGTATTAATACCCCAATGATATATCTCATTTAAGCTCTACTGAATATCAATGGCCATTTTGAAAATTGCTTAGGTAAAATTCGAAACTCTAAAGTTAAAAGGTATTTAAAACTAAATTCTTTCTTTACTCGAGGACGAGCAAAGCTTAAGTTGGGGGGTGTGATAAGCATCATAAATTCATCCAATAAAAGTATTAATTTATTAATTAATTTATATTAATTTTTAAGAATTAATAATCAATTTATATATAATTTTTGAAAAATTCATATTTTTATTAATTAAAAAATTAATTAAAAAATAATAAAAAATAATAAAAATTAAAAAATAAAATTTTATTATCAATAGAAAGAGCTCATTTTTTTGATCACAACGAAATAAATTTCAAGTAAAACGGAGCTAAAATGGAAAAAGATATGAATTTTTAAAAATATAAAATAAATAAAAATTAAATAAAAAAAGAAAATGGCTCAGCCGGCTCCGCAAGCCGAGCCACCAAGCCAAGCCAAGCCATCAAGCCGACTCAGCCGTTGAAGCCATCAGCCGGTCCACGATCCAGGCGTGGACCGCCAGCTCAGCAAATTCCGGCGAATCAGAGATTGCCACGTGGTGGACCTAGACCCCTTAAGGGTCTACAGAAATTTATCGCGGCTCACAAGGGTAATTTAGTCTTTTCGTCCGACAACAGCGGCGCTGATTGGTTGCGGTGTGCGGTGCGGCCGGTCCACGCGGTCCATGGGAACAGTTATTGCGCGATCGGACGGATGTGGTTGTTTGCGGTCAGGATCGGACGGCTGTGGTTGCTTCCGAATTTTATTCAGATACAAACATCACGCGGATCACCATCGGACGGCAGCGCTCGATCCAGGCGATGATCCGACGGTCCAGAACGCTGCCGGCGGTGATCAAGACTCCCGAAGCGCGATTTGCGGCCAGATTTCCTCGATCAAGCGCGATCCAACGGCCAGAATTTAATCCGACCCGATCTGAGCTTATCTGCATCCGATTTTGATGATTTTTGGACCGTTGGATTCCTATTGAACGGCTGGATTTTATCAGATTTATCAGAGTCATATCAGAGCTATTTTGATTCAAATTTTATCCAAATTTATTTGTATTTTGATGATTACAAAGGCATTAGTCCCATATTGCCTTTAGAAAAAATATCCAGCCCTCCTAGCTCTATAAAAAGGACCCCAGGCCATCAGAAATTAACATCTCCGATCAAGGTGAAGCTTTGGTACAGGGCGAAGCCAGGCTATGGGTTAAAGGCTGCTTCGAAGCAACGGGTGCCGAGAAGAAGAGCCGAGCTTCTACACCATCTTTCTGCCAATGCCGATCCAAGATCAGAGATCAGGCTATTTTATTTTATTATCTTTTTTTTTTAAATTTTATTATTTAAATTCTAAAATTTTTAGTTAATAAAAATTTTATTTTTATTTTATTTTCTTGCTTTTTTATTTTATTGATTTAATTTCTGCACTTTAAATTATTCTTTGCAAGTAGATGCTAAGATCTAACTAGTAGATCTTAGTACCAAATTTAAATTCCTGCATCTTTTAATTTTTTTTTTTCAATTTCCGACTTCATTTTTTATTTCAAAATTCAATCATTTCTTTTTTTTCTAAAAAAATAAAGATTTCAAATCTAAAAACACTACCTTCCCTGTGGATTCGACCGACTCACTACTATTACGTATTTTCAATAATTTTAAGAAGTCGGATTAAACTGATAAACAGGTGTCTTAACGACAGCATCGGTTCTATCAAGTTTTTTTTGAGAATGTAATAAAGAAATAAACTATTTATGTCTTTTCATTTAATTTATTAAATATTAAATATAAATTTTATTTATTATTTGCTATTTTTTTATTATTTTTTGGGTTTTAAAATGTAAAAATAAAAATTTTATTAATTAAAAATTTCCAT
>QRFJ01004692.1:77066-104145 GCA_006176705.1 Cocos nucifera | reverse complement strand
AAGCTCCACCTTCTTTTCACTCCAGACCTGCTCTGGAATGCTTCCATTCAGCTTATAATGAGGGGACCTATTCACAAGAAAATAAGAAAAAATTAGAGCATCACTCCAAAAGGGCTTTGGAAGTGATGTCTGCAGTCTCAAACTCCATGCCTTCTTGGTCAGTGTCTGGTTCATCCTCTCTGCGATACCATTCTGCTGGAAAGTCATCCTCACCATGTAATGGCGTTTGATGCCATTTTTCTCACAGTACCTTCTGAACTCCAGGCTAGTATACTCTCCTCCATTGTTCGACCTCAGACACTTCACCTATCTTTCTGACTCCTTCTCTACTTCAACTCTCTAGGCTCTAAATCGGGCAAACACCTTTGATTTTTCTCTCATCAGATAAATCCATACCTTTCTTGAGAAATCATCAATGAAAGTGACAAAGTATTTTGCCCCACCTCTAGTTGATACAGGAGCTGGTTCCCACACATCCAAGTGCACTAAATCTAACACTCCCTTGCTGTGCTTGGTACTTCTGGCAAACTTCATCCTATGCTATTTGCCAAAGATGCACGGCTCTTAAAGATCTATGCCTTTCTTCTTTAGGATTAGGATCATACCTCTTCTACTTAGTTCAGTGAGCCCACGGTCACTCATATAATCCATCCGATAGTGCCATAGCTGACATAAAATTTGCTCCTCCTGTGCTGCTGCTAGCACCTCTACACTATCATTTACCACTAAGCCTTCCATTCTATAAAGATTGTTGCTCAGTCTTCTATCTCTCATCACCACCAAAGCTCCCTTGGAAATTTTCAGACATCCACTCCCAGCCTGGCTACTAAAAGCATAACTCTGCTCCTCCTAGTAGTCCAAAGAAATCAAATTCTTTTTCAACTTCAGTACATGCCCGATATTTGATAATGTACGAATGATTTCATCGTACATCCTCATCCTGATAGAGCCAATTTCAGCTACTTTGCATGGATGATCATCTCCAAGGCTGATACTTCTACCATCGACCTTCTGGTAGGTAGCAAACCACTTTTGATGAGAAGTATAGTGGTGCGAACATGCTGAATCTAATATCCACATAGTATCGCACTCTATGGATCCATCTGATACAACTAACAGATCTTATCCACTACTCATGAAAGCTATATCATCTCCCTTACTGGCCTTTTCTTTTTTTGATCTCAAAAGGGGACAATCTCTCCTTAGGTGTCCAGGCTGATGACATTTATAATATTTCAATATCATCTTCTTCTGATCATGAGACTTTGACCTACCCTTAGATTTTCCTCTTGTCTTCTCCTTTGATCTTCCCTTTCTTTCATTCACAACCAAGATCTAAGACTTAGGATCTCCCTTGCAGATCTTCTCCCTTTGCTTATTTGATCTGAGCACACCAACAACCTCTTCATAGTTTAGGATCTTCTTTCCATAAACTAAAGTTGTTATGAGACCATCATACGAACCTGAGAGAGAACATAATAGCAGCAATGCCCGATCCTCCTCGTTGATCTTCACATCCAAACTTATCACCTCAGAACACACCTGATTGAACCTTTGGATATGTGCAACAGGATCTCTGCCTTCGAGCATCCTCAGACTATACAGCTATTTCTTCAACTACAGCTTGTTTGTCATGATCTTTCCCATGTATGTGTTCTCTAGTCTCTCCCAGAGCTCCTTTGCCATAGTTTCTATGCAAACTTCGGACAAAATCTGATCGGCCAAGCACATCCAAATTATGCTAAAAGTAATTTCCTCCAACTCTTTTCAATCCTCAACACTATTCTTTTTCAATCTTTCTTTTGTCAAGATCTTATAGATCCTCTGCTGAACCAACAAGTCCTTTACTCTTTGCTGCCATAGAGTAAAGTTTTCCTTGCTATCGAACTTCTCAAAATTCATCTTGAATTCACTTGATCTCATGACTTCAGACAAGTCAAGAACAAATTCCTAACATCCTTCACGATCTCACACACCAGCAAAACTATCCTTTAAAGAAGATCTAAGTAGCCCTAGATCCTCTTTCCAAACTTCTGTATCACCGTTCCTCCGTGTAAACAATCTCCACTTCAATCTAGAGACAACCACGAAGCAAACTAAAAATTTTAGGATTAAACCTGGTACAACAGATCTTGGATGTAGTAAATCCTAGGTGTCTTTCTTCCATGCAACACCACTCTGATACCAAATATTGGAAATATGCACTCTTTCCATATGGATCGACGTGACCATTGGTGATTAGCCAAGCAATAAGAAAGTACTTCTCAGAGATTTATATGGAAGCTCGATCAAATAAATTAAGAAATAAAAAAAAAGAGACTTTCGAAAGAAAAAAGCTTTTATTTAGTATATTTCAGTACTATTGCAATCTTGACCTATTTTCAGTATATATACTTTACAAAGGGTCAAGTCCAAGCTCATAGAAAAACTCTCCAAATTCAAACAATCCACGTACACAAAATAATAATCCATGAAAATTGAGCCAGCCCAGTTTCAGACTGAGTCGGCTAATCTACAACTAGGTTGGCTCAGTCCCAGACTGAGCCAGCCCAGTTGTGTACCATGCCAATAGTCCAAAAATACTGCTTTCTATCTGAATTTTTTTTTGAGACATAGCCGATCCAGTCCTGAACTGAGCCGACCCAGTTCTCTTTCTCTCCCTCCCTCTCTCTCATGTTGGTAAATACAAAAGAAAAAAGTGAAAAATGAGAGCTTCCCTTTGGATAACTGCAATTTAACTTGTTCATGGCCTTGAATTTTGATGATTGTGTTGTATTGAGTCCATGACTTAATAAAATAAAACCTTTTTCTCAAAAGAAAGACCTTTATTTAGATCAAGCTTAACTATGTGTAAAAGAATTAAAATTCAAATGTTTAACTGCTTAAATACTAATTATTAATATTAAAGTCAAAGGGTCAAATGAAGAACAAAGTTTTAAATTTATTAAATCAATTTGAAATATGTGACCATTATTCTTTGTTTAACATATATATGTGGAATTTTAATTGATAGTTTCTAAAAGTAGGAAAATGAATGAACATAATAAACAGGTAAGTAGGATTATGGATATTTTAGATGCTTTTTTAGAAGTTAAAATCCTAGAGTTTTATGTTAGCACCTATTTCTCTGCATGGAAATATATTAAAATTGCTATGAATAAATATTAAAAATATGACCTAAAAATGATAGTTACTTATATATTTACTGTTTCAGCTGATTTTGATTTCTTAATTATCTCGGGTAGGTCAAGAGACTATAAACTCCTTGGTTCTCCTTTTTTTCATATCTCCAACTTTCCATTCCACTAAATATTGATGCTTATCAATCTCAAAATATATTTGGTTGGGGAGAGTTGGACTCTAAAATGAGAATGAAATTAAATGACTCATATTTTAGCCATTTGATTGGAGGGAGTCCCATTTCAATTTCAATTTTGAAGGGAGTGGGAATACTCTAATATTTCAAAATCCAATATCTAATTTTTTTTGTCTCGTATTCAAATATCATTCTGATTTCGATTCTTATTCCGATTCCAATTCTAAACCAAATGTGTTCGAAGATATGGCTATTCTAATTCTCATCCCCATTCATTATTTTTCTGACTCTAATTCTGATCATGGATCAAACACACCCTCAATTTTATTTTAGAGTTAATCAACCACCTATGTAGATAAGAAATTGGGATAGTGCATTAATTTTGAAAATGTTTATATGTAATTGGATGGCATTATCATGCTGGTACCACCATGCACGAATTGCATTTGCTTTGGAGTGAAAGGCACTCATTTTTGGCACAACGACCGGCAAGATGGAGCATTTTGATGCATTCATTTACTCTACCGGGATGAGAAGAAACATCTCCATAGCTTCTCAATTAATGAATTAAGATGGAGGCCATCATATTTCAAATTAACCAATTATTTAATAAAAGAATCTAGCAAAAAAAATTCATTAGAAGAATGTAAGAAAAACTATTTTGTGTGAGGATTCAAATGAAACAACTAATGTGACACACATATTCTATAGCTATGGATATGGCATTAATCGAACACAAAAAATAATTTCATAAAATATTTATCTCTAAATATTTATGAATTCTGCCTGATATTTTATCAGAATAAGGACATGTTACATGAGCTAGTATATCAGAAGTTGTTACATAAAGACTTAAAGCAATCCCTCAAGTATGTTCTTGATGCGTTACATGGCATCCATGCATAATGCTTCCAAAACCAATGCATAAGAAATGATGCGATGGAAGCTGCATCCAGTTTTGAGGTGCCCACGTATAGAATCTCTACGAGCCTTTTCCAAATGGAGACATGGCCAATTGCCAGTCCTACATGAGATTCAGAAGAGTAGTTGGATCCTTCTCTCTCTTCCTTCTGTACACATGGAGTGCATGTGTGCTGTGCCAACTCGATCATACACATTCAAATTACTATGGATCTTCCAGAATATCAAGCCTGGGTCCACCTATCGTATGGCTTAGATTTCACTATGAGATAAGAAGTGGAGCGGTAGTAGCACCAAACCCCAGCATCTCCTATAGTCATTCCATTAAAATAGACCTCAATGAGACCTCTATTCAATGTTGTAATGATTATAATGGTCGTTATTGATTTAAATCTACCAATGTTGAAAATTTGAAATTGGTTTCTCAAGAAAGGTGCAAACCAAATAAACAGCTAGGGCTAGGTTTGGCTTGTTCCCACCCCTTTTTAGCTCAATTTAACAAAAAAAAATTTATAACAAGTTAGAACCTCATCAAAACAGATTAGCAAGAAAATGTTATTTGAGTTTCTTGATTTTGTATATATATTTAAGATCTATATAATATATAACTAATATGGGACTAATGACAAATCTATATTTAAGCTTTAACAATCTTGTTAAAATAAAGGTCCAAGTCCAATTACAAATAAAACTATGATCGACTAGCAATCAGCTTCAATCCTCCATGGAATACGGTTGGACCTTGCTCTGATCCTATTTATAATAAACCAAGATCTTATCCAACTAAGATTAGTCAGAAGATGTTATTTAGATTCTTTTTGATTCTATATAGTATTCACAAACTATTTAGTGCATAATTAATGTGAGATTAAATATAAGCCTACATGAGTCTTCATGTGCTTCCCCCATTTAAGTTATGGCATCTTCATCAGAGTAAAGATCCAAATCCAATCAAATGTAAACATAATGATCGATGTATAGTCAACTCTAATAGATCTATGCTCCAATCTCTTAGTCAATATGTGCAAGGACTAGACCTAATTTGATACCATTTGTAATAATCTAGGATATCATCTAAAAAATTGGTTGGAATGTATTATTTGGTTTCTTGGACTTGTATATGTATCAAATCCAAAATCTATTTAATGAATAATCGATATGGCATAAAATACATAGATTCTCAAAAAAGTTGAGCTCAAACACATTTTAGAGCTCAGTTCATAAATAAAACCAAGACTAAAACTAGATCATGTTCACATACAATGGAGAAGCTTACGAAGTTTAGTTGAGCCAAGTTTGAGGAAGTTTTGTTGAGCTTGACTTAAGCTCAAGAGGAAATGGAGCAGGTCATGTATAAATCTTAGCTTGACTAAGCATAATAAAATCAGCTTAGCTTGACTCATTTGCATCTATAATTTGACTTATTGAGTCAATATAATCTTTAATAGTTATACCAAATAACCTAGGATCCCATCTCACCTTCACCAAGACTTGAGGGTTCAGAACATTTAGAAGAGAGCTTCCTCCTGGTAAATAGCTCATTGCTTTATGACATTTCCATAAAAACTACTTATAAAAAAAGCTTGAAATTGTTTAGAATTCAAATGATATGTAATAGTTATAAGGTCTATTATCTAGGGGTTGTTTTCCATCACATCCACTCAAAAGCAAAAGGCTTCTATTTGCCATTGCAATATGCAATCAAATCTCATATATTGATTATTTATCTAAACATTTTTTTATCAAATAAAAAATATTTAATCAATAGTGGAGTGAAAATCCTCTCATATTATATAGAATTTAGATTATGAAATATTTTGTTTAGGTGAATAATAAGAGTATTAAATAATAACTAAAAGTTCTAATAAAAAAAGGAAAAATATTCATAAATAAAATAACAATGGGTAGCATTTGTTTGTGAATTGATATGATACATAAGAAAAAGTCTGAATATTAAGTCACCTAGTCATACCTTTTTTTACCTTACAGCTTTCAAATGATGACACTACTTGAATATCTATTATTAACTAAATATAATATATAATGTGGTGAATTTCTTTGCAATCATTATAATAATCATGCAACGAACATTATAATGGTGGTTATTCTATTAGCGCCTTTGGTCTATGGGTGACCCCAGATCATCATTTGCACTTAGGGCACCGCAATTGCCTCCCATCAAAAACCCAAGCAACACACACACCCACACAATAATGATGAAAATGGAGATAGGTGGGTTCATGACGTGCATCGCTCTATCAAGATCGGATCTTTCCTCTCTGGCCTCCTCGTGGCATCTAGGCTGTTCTTTTTTCGAGCCCAGAAGGATATTCTGACCAGCATTGGCTCTCTGACCGGGCACTACCATGGGGTCCATGAGGGGACTGTGGTGGATTTTGTAAAAATTCTTATGACAGAGCCGAACATAGAGATTTTCCACCATATTTTTTGGGCATTCAGTCCATGCATTCAGGGCTTCCAGTTTTGTCGCCCATAGATTAGTATCAATGCAATGCATATGTACGACCACTAAAAGGGTACTCTCATGATAGCCATGGGCAAGGATAGAAATGGGAGTATCTATCCTCTAGCATTTGTCCATTTGTGAAGGTGAGAACTATAGTAGTTGGTCATTGTTTTTATGGCATTTGCATCGTTACATGGTACGTGACCGTATGGGAATTGGCATAGTCTCAAATCAACATAAAGAAATATTAGTTGTTGTTTCAAATGAATCTATTAGATGGATAGTGTCATATGAGTATCATAGATTATGCCTTAGATATATTAAGGCAAACTTAAATAGTCGATTCCATGATGCGGCATTTTTGACTTATTTCCATCAAACTGTAATGCAAAACCAACCCTAAAAGTTCCATCGAAGCATGGAACATAGAGAAAATGTTGCCCAATTGCTTCCAATACCTTAAACAATATCCATTTGATGATTCGAGTAAATGATTGCTAGCATATGATACAGATGGTTGTAGGTATGGAATAATGAATACAAATCTATCTGAGAGTTTCAATAAGATTTTAAAGAGGGCCCATTCATTGCTTGTTATAGCTAGCACTTGTCCGTCTTTTCTTCAAATGCTAGTCAAAATGGTTCAATGTTAGACATGGGATAGCAACATGGAAAAGGGAGGCTAGCAGGGCTTTTATTGATAAGATTATATGTAAATTAAATGGACACCGACTGAAGTCTAGGAAGCATGGTGTGGTTAAGTATAATAACCAACCAGGTTTGTATGAGATTCAGTTGAGATGTAGATATTACAACCCTGATGAACTTGATTATATACAGACAGTAGACTTAGGAGCATGCACATGCATATATCAGAAGTAGTAGTTACTACTACTTCTCATTTGTTTGCTTTATACTGGTGAGAACTTATACTGGAAGCAATTCATGGATGACAATTATACTATTGGACATTATAAGCAGTCCTATGCATATACCTTCTATCCCTCAAAGAATCTGGTTGTTGGCCTGAGTGGACTGCACCTAGACTTATACTACATCCATCTACAAGATGATATGAAAAGGGATATTCAAAATCAAGAAGGATCCAAAATGATATGGATACAATGGAGAGCCAAAGTATTGTATGATGTGAACAGGATAAGCAGATGGGGCACAACTGGCTTAGATGCCCCCAACAGCATTGATTTATCATTTTTTTTCATATAACATATAGACTATCTTTCTGCATGCTTTTGTTCCTTTTGAACTATTTTGGCAATGCACTCATGTAGTGTAAACTCTTAACAAAATTTGTGAAGTTACCTTGTTGATGTTGGTCATTATCTTAAATTTGACATCTTTGATATGATTTATCATCTATCATTGATTGTTAATAATGTAATCAATTATTGTTAAATTAGAGAAATTTACTATCATTCATATGTTAAATTTATGAAATAACATATTTTATAGTAGATACGATATGGCTGGTTTAGACTCTAATGTGCATCCTGGGGCTGATGGATCCTATTATGTTGTATCTCTTGACCCAACACCATAATGACCGTATATATTCTAGAGAGGACATGGGGCCCCTACATTGCAGGCATAGAGGGTCTACGGTGATGCACACTTGGTGGCCACATGAGAGGATCATGCAATAGCTTTATATATCAGATTTTTATGGATTATATAAAGTATGCGACATATAGCTTGACTGGATCCTCATCACAGCCATGGTAGAGCGATGGCATCATGAGACTCACACTTTTTATCTGCATGTCGGGAAGGTTTTGATCACATTCCAAGATGTTGCCATTCTCCTCGAGTTATGGGTACATAGGCCTGCTATCAATGGTACTACATAGATTATCTAGTCAAATCTTTGTAAGGAGTTGTTTGGGATTACACCACCAAAAATGATATTGTTGGGGTCTTCATTAAGATTTCACTAGCTTTGTGGCACTTTCCACCACTTACCAAATGATGCACATGATGAGACTATACAGAGGCATGCTCGAGTATTCATTCTATATCTTATCGATGGACAACTATTCACCAATAAGTCTGAATCACATGTGCAATTGTACTTACCACTGCTATGTGATCTTCACATATGTGGATGGTTGAGTTGGGGCAGTGTTACTTTAGCATTCCCGTATCATGAGCTCTATAGAGCCATTAGGCCAGATGCGCGTGAGATAGCTAGGACTGTTGGTGTTAGATGTATGCCCTAGAAGTCAGATTGGCTAAACACTTGTAATGCACTTTGACTATAAATTAATAAAAGAATTATTTTCTATCATAGTATTTATTTAAAGTGTCTGTGATACATCATTTGAGTTAATGGTAATGATAATTCATATTTTCAAGAGTTAAAAATTTAAGATATAAATTTTTATAATTAACTCATAAATTGCTCCTGACTATACGATCATTATGAGAATGGTGATCGATCCAGAAGATTGGTGTACAATCACTTTCTTGGGATAGATAAGTCTTGAATCTATAGTATGGAGATATAGGAGCGATAGTATAGGTACTCGTTAGAGAACGAGGGCACTGAGCGTGACCATCTTGAGCAATCATAGGAAAGTCTACCTTCTCATTGATGATTGGCTCGATGCTGTAGTGGTATATTTGGTTCTTTGACTTGAGGTGCACCAATAGTTCACCTTGAGGGTGTTATAGTTTGACTACACTATAACTCGATCTTCTAGCCATTTAGAATCCTGAGGTGTATGTTGATTATAGCATGTTCATTGTAGAAATTGGATTGCACCAATAAAGGATCTATCTACCTCGATAGATGAGAAGTATTCCTATGATAATCATGAGATTGAGTCTATAAGCCCATGGCTATGGCAGTATGAAGATGATAAAAAGAGTTTCTATTAGGATTTCATATCAGACTCAAATCGAATGATTAATTCATATGATGGATGTTGGGTTTGACGAGTTCATCTTAACCCTAATCCTATTGAGGCTCAAGATAGAAGAATCCAATCATACAGGTAGCTGCACCGAGAGATTCATTTTTAGTTCTGATGGTTTGCCACCATATACTGCTAGATGTTACTAGTCAATTTTAAGAGCAATTAGAATGATCTTGATGATCGATCATTCTAATCGTATGAATCAAAAATGTTATGATCCATCTAAAGGTGTTTCGATGATGTCGATGATAGAGATAGTGATATATCTCATTACCATATGGAACTAAACCTAAATAGGATATACAAATAAGGATTTGAATCTTGATATCATCAATTGGGCTAACCCAGTTCAGTTGATTTAGATTAGATCTGATTAGGTTCAAGAAAATCATGCTAGCACACGATTAAGCCTAACATTATCCTTCTATAATCATTTTGGTCCGTATGACTGAGCCAAATCTATTTGGGCTCACTCAAGAATCTTATCTTAGTCTAACTGGAGCTTGTCTAGGATAGAAAAAAAATTATCTTAATTCATTAGATGATTTTAAGACATCACCTATCAATTTCTGTCATCTATCATTTTTCTATTTCGGACATTGGTCAACAGTCGACCCTGGACACTTGGACAAAGGGCCATGTGGCATGCGCCCATTGGAGAGCAATTGGGGCTCTTGTCCCCCTGCTAAAAGAGAAAAGAGAGAGGGTGCATGCCATCCTAGGCATGCACCCCATGTGGATAAAAGGAGGAGTCCCATAGAGATGGGACTCCAGGGATATTTGATAGAGTTGGACTCTTAGGCACCAAACTTACTAGGTTTATCCAGTTTTGGCGCCACTTTAGTAGATTTTTGAGGGACTCTTATCTGATGTGATTAGATGACATCACTCCACTAATTAGATTTAGATCTAATTAAATAAAGATCTCTGATTGGCCGAGGTGATGTGGCACTGCATGGCGCAGCAGGGTCTATTTAAACCCTATCTGCACCTAGGGTTTGAAGAGCTTCTTCCTTTCATCATGTCGTAATGCTACCCTCCTCTCTTCCATACCTCCTTCTGATCCTCTCTCTCCCCTCTCCACATCCAAGGAGTTGGGCACAAGTCTAAGAGCCGTCTAAGGAGCATTGGCGCCTAGATCAAGATAGAGGTAGTACTGCTGAAAGAGAAGACTGCTGCTTCTTCAAAAGGAGTTTTAGAGAACTTCAAATCAAATCCATATCTGATCTTTGGGGCCTTGATTTAGAAGGAGAAGACCTCCAGATCTTGCTTGAGTAGACTCTAGTAGAGGCTAGGCACGTGCATGGCTCATTCCAGAACCTCAAGAATGATCAGAATCATCGTAGGATAATTAGATTACCCAAGCAGGTACTTAAATTAAATCTAATTTTATTTTATTATTAATTTTTAATATTAGATCTATCAAATTAGATTCAAGAAGTCTTAGATTTGATTAAAATTTATTAGAATTTTTTTTGAAATATCCTTTCAGATATGATTGGATCAGAACAATCCTACGGTGGAAAATCAGATTTTTCTTCAGGTGGAGTTGCTGCAACTTTAGGTATGGAAGCATTTACTTGTTGGATGGCCAAATAGGATGCTTCATAGGATAGTAGCCCACCAGCCGGTGCCAAGAGATGATGCAGTAGGAGATGGCCCTTTGGATGATGTTGGTATTGAGGGCCCTTTTGGCAGGATATAGCACAAGTAAGGCTAATCCACTAGGATGCAGGCATGTAACTAGTAGCACTAATTTATTATGATAAATGAACTTTTTCTTTTAATAAAATAATAAATTAATTTTATTTTGGATAGGTTGGATGACTTGATTAACTGGTGCTAGCAACCTAGTGCCGCACATAATCATATATTTGTTGCCTAGGTATGGCTACCTAAGAGAGGGGGTGAATTGGATATTTCAATTTTAAACTTAAGATATGAGCAGATTAAACTAATTAAGTATCAAATAAAATATGCTATATAATATGCAGTGAATAAAAGTAATGAAACAAAAGTATATAATCACAAACATAATTATTTTATAGTGGTTCAGTGCCAAACTCAGCACCTATGTCCACTCCCCAAGTAAACCACTTGGAAATTCAACTATAATTCTCAACAAGAATTACGATTCAATTATTTTCTAGGCTCGCAATCAAACCTAGTTGATTTTCTCTAGCTCATCAACTAAAATTGTACAAGATTATTTTCTAGGCTTACAATCAATCCAGTTGATTCTTTTTGGATCATGAACCAAAATCTCATAAATGATTATTTTTCTCTGGGCTAAGAATCAACCATGATTGATTTTAACTTTGGCTCACTAATCAAACCATACAACATCTAACTCTAGGCTTGGACTAACCTAAGTTTCTCATCCCAAGAAATTTGAAATAAAAAAAAATATAATAAATAAAAATAAAAATAAATTCTTTGAAGCTTAAGAGAAGAAATTCTAGGAGCTTGGTTTGTTGGCTTAATTTCTTTTTTTTGAATGATTGAGGGAAGTAGTAGATGATCTTTGATAGCAATCGCCTGACTTCTCTTAGAGTGAGGTTGTTGGAAGGACAAAGAAAAATCTGAGAATCACTCCTCTTTTTTTTCTGCTCACTTCTTTGGCTTTCTTGAAGAATGCACAATAAACTCTCAAAAATCTTTTTTTGATGTTTTTAAGGTTTCCTTATATATCTTTGAGGTTTTTCATCACTTCTTGACATCTTAGGGTTTCTCTCAAAGTTTTTTCTTCTCTACTTTTGTGAGATTTTTCTATGAGAAAAATTAGAGAGAAAGAAGGCCATGGATGCAAAAAAATTTTAGAGGAAAAGATCTCTTGTTCTCCAGGCCTAGAGATCTGTTTAGGACATCATTGGTTGATGTCCTGAAAAAGAAAATAAGTCTTCTCTTGATGATTTTCTGGAGCCTTTTATTTTCTTCTTTTTGGGAGATCCAAGGGTTGACCTTCTCCCTCAATCCTCCTCCTTATCTTCATCTCTTGGAGTATCCAAGAGATCTGAAGAATTTTTTTTACAGAATGACCATCAGGAGGGATCTATGAGGAGCTACCACTTTGAGCGGAACTTTATTTGATGAACCTTCAATCTACATAGCGATCTCATGTGGAATATCTATAGAGGTTGGACATGCTATGCAGCTCCAAGCAATAAGGATAATAGTGGTTTTTAGCTATGGTGTTCTTGACCCATGCAAAAGTATGAGATTTGATCTCTTATCTGATCTAGATGCGATCTAGGATTTTTAGAATAGTTCTAGATTTAGGATATTGATATGATCATTATCGATATGATTTATTTTTCAAATTTATTCATACATCATGATATTTTATAGATCCTAGATGTAGGGTTTATTGATTAGATCACATGCATAAATATGTTAAATAGTTTAATCTATGTTTTTCATTACATCTAGTTTCGAAAAAGTTTTGAAATGTTTGCATGAAATCCTGCATATTTTTCCAATAGCCTTAGGGAAAAACTAGCAATATTTTGTGAGTCATACTAAACTAACATCTTCTTCCCACTTTATCTCATTTTGTACTAACTTCATTTGGCAAAGGATATCAACCATTTGATGCCTCATGCTTGTGGAGGATGGCATCTTTAGTCCTACATCGATTGTAAGTCAAGAGGTAGTATGACTTATATAGATTGGAATCTTATCTCCTATGTGAGGCACCTTTTAAAAGATAAAACTATGAAGCCCCATGCCATAGGCCAGAGGCCAAAATGGACAATACCTCATATATGCGGGCGCGGAGCCAATCGAACCATCCAAAGCTATCTGACCTCTTGACCGCGACTGCAACAACTCTTGTGGAAAATTTTTTGTTTCCTCAATTGTTCCAACACAAAACTTGGATCCATCCTAATCTAGCAGTCTAACCCCATCCACTCCAACCAAATCCTACTAAATTGGTTGAAGCCAATTGCATCATATCATGCCTAATTATATTTGATCATTCCTGATGATTCCTAATCTCAATCTTAGCCACCCAAATTTGACATAATCCTACCCAATCCGACCTAAACACCAACCTTTTATTATGGCCATCTATACTTGATTGCATCCAATCAAACCCAATCTTATCAAATCATGTCTAGTCTTACCTAATTGTAGTGATCAAACCCACTTTGACCCAATCACACACCATCTTACTTATCCCAAACTAATCTTGTTCACCCTTACTTCAACCTAACCCAATTAATTAGTCCAAAATCCTCTACTAGCTTGCTAAATTAAGCCCATCTTGGTGTCATGCCTCCGATCCGAGATCACAAGGTAAAAATCATGGCAACTGCCGCATACTTATGATGAATACCCCTCACAAGCATGCAAGGCATTTCAACATGATATCAAAAGCATCATAGTAGAGATAGCTTAAAATCAAAATTCATTCAACTAACAAATCCAACTAAAAATTAAAATTCAAAAGTCTTACATCCATTGAACCTAAAATAATAGACCTATAAAATATAGTAATAAATCTAAATTATATTGACACTATCAAATCTCACTTTTAATCTCACTCCCAAAATAGTACTTGCATCCACAACTATGCATTTGATTCTAAAAAGAAAGAGTAATGAGCTTGAAAGCCCAGTAAGTAATGAATATCTCGACTAGATAATTCATATGATAATATAAGATGCGATAATCAAAATACAGTAGTCATTAATCAGTGCACGAATATAATCTAATTTATTTTCAAAACATGAATTCAATAATGTTAGCATCTATTAAATATTCATATACATACACATATATTTGATTCAAAATCAATCATATTCAATAATCCGACACAAAATAAATTTTATTCAAATCATCAGCCTTTTACTATATATAACCATACTTATATCCTATGGCGGGATTGAAATACCATACTTATTTTCTATGGCTAGATTGGAATACCATATTTATACCTTTAGTCAGAATAGAAAAAAATCATAAGCTTAGTAACACAGAGTGCCAATGCATAACTCACAATTAGCAGGATTCAAAATGTAGTCAGGCTCGGAGTTCAAATTCAATTTGTATCAAAATTTTTTTCATAGAATAGCACATATCTTATAATCAAATCGGAAATATGCATATATAATTTGAGATTAGTAAATAATTATAGTAATCATCCAAGAAATATTACTTTAAAAAATTTCTGTTAGGGGATTTTTATGCCAGCTGAAGACATGATAATATGGGCTGATTGAAGATCTTCGAAAGACTATGGCCGAGGTCCTAGTCAGGCCAAGCTTAAGTTCATTAAGAGATAGAAGCCAAAGTCACAATGAAGGCTGACTGAAGATCTTCGAAAGGCTGTAGTCGAGGTCCTATCTAAGGCCGAACTTGAGTTCATCAAGAGATGGAAACTAGTCACAATGTAGGCTGAATTGAAGGTCATTGAAGGCTGAGGCTGAGGTCCTATCTCAAGCCGGACTTGAGTTCATCAAGAGATGGAAGCCAGTTACAATGTAGGTTGAATTAAGGATCTTTAAATGATTGAGGATGAGGTCTTGAGTCAGGCCAAACTTAAGCTCATCAAGAGGCTGATGTCTCCACTCTTGGCTCTAGGTTGTCAACTCACACTCTCCACATGCCATGAGAGGACAATACCTAACATGATTCCTTAGAATATTCTAGTGGACAAACAAATATCTCTGACAACCCACTCCTCTCCCATAACTAATAACCTACAATCATCCTAACAAACTCTAGATCCTTCTATAAAAAAAGAAAAAAAGGGACCCCAAGGTACGCAACTCTTCTCTCCTAAATGCTCATCTTCTTTCTTCTGTTGAACAAACAACCGACTTGAGCATCAAAAGATCCCTACTGGAGCCAACTTCGATTGAGGACTTTTCTTGCAGGTACAGCCACCCCCATCCCATTACCGTCGACTCACCGCCATCATGCAACTCCAGCAATCCAACCTCAAGATGGATTTCTGCATCAACAGATGGTGCTTGAGGAAGGGCCTTTGAGCCTGTTTTAGGAGGAAATGAGCATCCAATGAGAGAAGCTCCATCGCGCTGCTCCAATAACGATAATAATGATGGGATTCAGTGTCTATCTTCAAACTCTCCCACCCAGGCCTAAATTGGGGGCTTCAAATGAGAAAGAAATTTTAATCAGAGAAAAGGTCCAAGCAAGAAAGGAGACCATGATAAGGATGATCTGAACTAGCAAAAATGCCATAGAATCCAGATAAGAAATATAATTATGCAAATCTCTTTTTAGTCATATTATATTTTTTATTTTTTATCCATTTTCTTGAGTTCTAGATAGAATCAAATATTAAAAAAGAGAGATCTTCATTTGCACTATAATATACTGGGCAAAATAAAAGCAATCTCTAAAATCCAAAATGAAATGGAGAGACTGAGGTCCAGAGAGAGAGAGAAAAATAAAGTGGTATTATAAAAATTTAGAGGAGAATGAAGAGAGACTTTCTTAGGTTGGTAGTCACTTTGGCATCCTACTATTATACTTATTACATCTTCATTCGAGACTATGATATCATTTTTATTCGTTACTCCCATGGGTCACAATTTTATCTATTTGGGTCAAATTAGAGCTATATTTTCTAAGCTAAGAGATGTGCCATTTTCTTAGATACTACTACAACTATTTATTATTTTTCATACATTACTCTGTTAAATGGGATATGTAGATCCAAAAACTCAGCTACTGTCATGCACCATCTAGACAGTGGATCATCCTAATCAACTAATTAGAAGTTTTAAGGCTCTTCCTCAAATGTCGTATATTCATATTGATGACTGATATTTTATTGCTATATACTACTCACAAGTTAAATTTATTATTAAAATTTTATATGTTATTAATTTTGTTTGATCTCTTATTACCTCAAGTGATTTCCACTCAGTCGTATTTAACACCAAAATCCTATATGCTTTTAATGTTACTTCAATTCTCACCAAATGCAATCGCATTTGGCTCTTCTAAATTTTGACTTTTAGAAGGAAGAAAGAGGGGAGGGAATGATGTTCGCAGGCCTCTCCCCAGCCCAGGCAACCCAACTAGCCGATGTCCTTCTCGTGCATGCATTCCGCCAATCTCCCTTATGATCCCAGGCGGTGCCGACTTCAAAACAAAAGGAAGAAGAAGGAGAAGAAGAAGAAGGGAGTTCAATTCCCTATTTTCAAAGAAGAAGAAGAAGAAGAAGAAGAAGAAGAAGGGAGTTCAGTTTCCTATTTTCAAAAGAAGAAGAAGAAGAAGAAGAAGGGAGTTCAGTTCCCTATTTTCAAAAAAAAAAAAGAAGAAGAAGAAGGGAGTTCAATTCCCTATTTTCAAAAAAGAAAAGAAAAGAAAAGAAAAACAAAAGAATCAGAGGAAATAGAAGGAGGGGTGGGGTCAGCGACCTTCCTTCTCACAACCTCCCCGCATCCGACCTTCTCTCTCACGATCCCGATAGCTATGACCTCCTTCTTCCCTCGCAATCCTTGCAGCACCAAAATCTCCTGTCATGATCTTAGGCAGCGCCGACCTCCTCCCAAAAAAGAAGAAGAAGGAGGAGGGGGAAGAAACAGTCGGTGCCTCTCCGACTGATCTCCCCTCTCCCATGTGTTCGCGTGCGTTCGGCCGACCTCCCCCATTCTCCAAGCGTGGCCATGATGGCGCCAACGACCTCTGGTCGATCTTCATTCTTTCCCATATGATGGCTCCAGTAGATCCCCTCCCCGTGCGATGACCTTCCCTCGATCCTGGATGTTGACGACCTCCTCCCCCATGCTTCCAAGTGCATCCCATGATGGCAAGGCCTCTCCCCAACCCCTATGACTTTGGCCAGCCTCCCTCGTGCTCGTCGTGCAACCGTCTGGCCGACCTTCTCCATCCCATAGGACCCCTCCGGCCACCTCCTCTCGGACGCGCTTATCCATTGTGCTATGCGATCAAAAGCAAGGAAAGTGGAAAGAGAACCGAGGTCAACAACTTCCCCTCTCGTGACCACGGTCGACCTCCACACGTTCAAGCTCCTCTGACATATTTCTCCTGTGCTCCAAGGCGAAACATCCATGCGTCCATCGACATCTGGCCGACTTTCTCCCCCATGCTCCCAGGCACGGCCCATGATGGCAAGGTCTCTCGTCCGCATCCATCGCTCCTCCGATCGATATCCAGCTGATTTCTCTCTCCAACCCATAGCAAGGTCCTCCATCGCGAGCTTAGGTGATGCCGACCTCTTCAAAAAAAAAAGTAGAAGAAGAAGGAGAAGCCAGCACACCTGTGGCTAAGCTTCTCTCCTGTGCGTCTTGTCTCCTCTCTCGCCCGCACCCATCACATCTTTGGTCAATCTCCCCTCCGCCAGTAGATCTCCTCTCTCATCCACGCCCGATGCACCTCTAGCCGATCTTCTCTCTCCATGCACCCGAGCATGATTGGTCTCACCAGTCTGACGCCCCTTTGGTTGATCTAGCCCATTTGGACGAGCTCCTTCCTACACTCCCAAGCGCAATGCGGTGACCACTTTGATCTCATCCCTTCTGCGCATCCAAGCACGCCGCCTGAAGTCCTCATAAATGGGCGCCGAAGTCGGTGCACTCCCAATACAGCTGAAGTTCTATGCATACATTCTAAAGTCCTCCCATGCACATTAAATAACCAAAGCTAACTTGAAATAACCTCAGAACCACTCGAGTGCCCAATGAATTTCATCCGAAGCCAAGTTAATGCAAAAAAAAAAGAGAAAAGAATAAGAAGAAGAGAAAGAAGAAGAAGATAAAGTTTGATCTGAACCAGGGATCAAATAGAAACCAAGATCTCCCAAACATAGAACTCATGGTGAAAAACTTCCAAACTTCTATCCTTTATTATTTTATTATTTTTTTCCTCTTTTCTTTCTTGCAGGGCTATGGGATACCAAAGCCATGGCCAAATCCAAAGCTAATTAAGACTTAAGTTCAAGATACCAAGACTAAAGTTGAAGTAAAAACAAATGCTGAAGCTGAAGTTGAAATCTAGACCCATCCGAGGTCAAGTTCAAGACTCATCCGAGGTGCAAGCAAAACAAATCCGAGGTAAAAATCATACAAATCAAAGGCCAACAAAAGTCCAACCCCATTAAGCTAAGCTCATTAAAAGATCAATTTGAGATCAAAACCAATGTCAAGCTGAAGTCAGATCTCAAACCAATCCAAGGTCAAGTTCAAGATCTATCCAAAGTGAAAGTAAGACAAATCTAAGGCAAAGATCATACAAGTCCGAAGGTCTACATAGGTTCAAGCTCAAAAGACTGAGGCTAACAGAAAATTCAATCTTAGTAAGTCTGAGCTCACCAAAAAATAATAATAATAATAATCCAAGGTTAAAGCTTAAGCCGAGCTGAGGTCAGATTCAAGACCAAGCTAAGGTCAAAATCAAGGATAAGTTGAAGCTAAAATCACAACCAAGCTGAAGTTAAAATCACAACCAAGCTGAAAGTTAAAATCATAGTCCAGGCTAAAGTCAAAATCATGACCAAAATCAAACTACCAAGTCCAAATTCAAGCCAAGAAAAAATCAAGGCCAATGAAGCAGACCTAACAAGAACATCAATCAAACGAAGACCCCGTTAACCTAAGACGGGATGAGGGAAAGAGGCCCTTTCAACGTTCCCTTATGCGTCCTTACAGTCCTATTAGTAACAGGAGGAGAATCTCATCCTAACATGAGCAAAGTAAAGACCTCGTTGATCTAAGACATGATGACGAAAGAGGCTCTTTTAATGTTATGCGCCCCTACAGTTCTATTAGGAATAGGAGGAGAACCTCATTCTAACATAAGCAAAGTGAAGATCTTGTTGATCTAAGATGAGATGAGGGAAGAGACCCTTTCAATGGCCCTTATGCACCCCTACAGTCCTGTTAGGAACAGGAGGAGAACCTCATTCTAACATGAGCAAAGCGAAGACCTCGTTGATCTAAGATGAGATGAGGGAATAGGTCCTTTCAATAGATCTTGCATGCTCCTACAGTTCTGTTAGAAATAGGAAGAAGAACCTCATCCTAACATGAGCAAAGTGAAGATCTCGTTGATTTAAGATGAGATGAGGGTAGGGGCTCCTTTCAATGATCCCTTGTGTGCCCCTACAGTCCCTATTAGGAATAAGAGGAGAACCTCATCCTAACATGAGCAAAGATAAGATCTCGTTAACTTAAGATGGGAGGTGGGGAAAGGCCCTTTCAATAGATCCAGGTATTCTCCTACAGCTATATCAAGGATAAGAGAAGGACCTCATCTCGAATACAGAGAGAAACCCTCTGATTATTTAAGATAGGAGGATAACATCATCCTAGTGAGGGTGAAAACCTTCAATTTCTAAACACGAGGTAAAGATCTGTAGAAATCCGAGCTCCAAATATCAATATTTGTAGAAATTCGATCTTAGAAGGTAAAAATCTAATGGCATTCATTATCAGCATGAGCTTTACCACACTTAGAATATTTAATGTTGTCAATTGGCTCAGAGCTATCACTTACTGATCTCTTATTTGAACCCCAGTAATTTTATTATTCTGTTATTGTGAATCTATTTTTCTTCTTTTGATTTCTTTCTATTTCAGAGTGTTGGAGACTCATCAAGGACAATTTTATTTTAATTTTTTTGGAAAAATATTATCATTTAGTCAAGTTATTTTCCATGCCTCAATTTAACTTATTAGAGCTTTGCTTTTTCTCCACACCACCATGTATGAAAATAAATTCCAAAGCTTCTTAATATGACTCCCAGTGAGAGAAATAATCTAGCAAAGCTTGACCTAACATATATTTGATCAAGCTTAGCCTGGTTTGACTCAATTCAAACTTAATCAGGCTTATGTTCTAGTTTCTAATGTTTGCCATGAGCAAGGCAAACACCAACATCCCAACTATATTTCTATTTTTTCTGTTGATTTCTAATTTAGTGGAAACATCTAGTGAGCTCTCTCCATAATACCATGAAGAGTCATGTCCCCTCACAAAGGCAAACACCAAAGAGCATTAAACATAAGCTTGTGTGTGTAGACATGAGTTTTTGTTATTGCTCTATCTCTTTGAATTTTACAGAGAGGTGGTCCGAGTTGGGAAACATACTTGGGGAGAAAGGACTCTCTGAAAGCAAGCCTTACTACTGCGAACCAAATGATACTTGCGTCAAACTTCGCACTTGATCTGCTCATTTCCAACTTTCAAGCTCAGGGGCTTGACATAGTAGACTTGGTTACTCTCTCAGGTACTAACATGTTTCACCCTCTCGTTCTGTATTACTTTAATCATTCCAAAGTAATAAAAACTAGAGCACTTTCGAAAAGATCGAGAGGTACTAACAAAAACTATTAAATTCCCTGAAACATTAACATCCATGAAACATTAAGAAAAACCTCCTAAACTACATGGTTTAGAATTAATTACCCTTGTTCCAATTTGTTATTATAGGCAGCCATACCATTGGAAGGTCAAGGTGTACAAGTTTCAAACAGAGGTTGTATACTCCACAAATATATCTAGAACTGGACCACCACCACAGGTATTCAGTCTTCTTTAGCACCCTGAGGTCCATGTGCCCAGCATCAGGGAGGGACAATGCTTTGGTTTCCCTTGACTTAAAGACTTCGAGGAGGTTCAATAACCTGTATTTCTTCAACCTCCTCCGAGGAAATGGATTGTTGCAAAGTGACAATGAGCTAGTTTCTGAAGACCCAGATGGTGAAGTGCTAAGTCTAGTATGGGCCTATGCATCTAATCAAGAACTATGTTTCAAACACTTCTTAAAGTCCATGATCAAGATGGGGAACATAGATGTACTCACCGGAGATAAGGGGGAAGTCCGGCATAACTGTCGATATGTGAACAAATATTACCATTGAGCAGGAGATTAAGCAATAGCAAATTCCTATCAGTAAATGACTGTTGTTTTGATTTTTATATGTACTACAAAGGTTGTTATTAACCTTGTCATTGCAATGGATTTTGTGGTCTACCGAAATGAAACATGTTGAGCTGGTTCGTGTTATATATGACTAATGATTGTTATATGAAATATGGAAAGCTATGATTTTTCCAACTGATTAAAGAATAGTTCCTATAGGTCATTGTAATTTGATATATTCTCTCTTAACTTTGCACTTCTTTGTTTCTTCTGTTATATGCAAGGGTATTCATTAAGGACTCAGGATCCTCTCTAGTTCCCGATAGAACTTTTCACTGGACATTGAGGGCCTCACAGGCTTCAAGACCAGCAGTGGCAACATCCTGTAACCAAGATGAATATATCTTTAACTACAATGTCCCTCTTCAAACTTAAAAGGTCTTTAATTCATTTTATCACTGGATAAGAGATAGAAATCCTACCCTTTGGATTGCTAATTTCTATACTTTTCTTAAAATTTGAAAAAGACTAATATCATCCATCAAAGAGATTTAATTTTGTGAAAACTTTCAAAACATATTCATCCTTTTCTACATTTTTCAAAACATCTAACACAACAATTCCCCCTACAAATGTTTTCTCTTCTTGATATGATGGATCTTGTTAGCCATTGAGATGAGCCCCTGTACTTCTTAGGTCCTCCTCCAGAAGAGTGTAAGGAATAGGCTGAGGGTGTTATGCACCTGGAAAGGCTAGCTCCTGAAATCACGTGCAATGTTGAATCTTTTCTTGAATAAATCTTTTAACAATCTTATATATTTTAATTTATTTTTATTTAATTTTGTTAGTTAAACTTTGAAGTATAACTTATTATAATAATTTTATTTTAACACTACTCCAAATTACAATAATTTTTTGCATGCAGCACCACCTATAATATATCAATTGCATACAGAGAGTTGGAGACTCATCAAGAACAATCTTAATTCAATTTTTTTAAAAAAATATGACCATTTAGTCAAGTTTCTTTCCATGCCTCAATCAAACTTAATTAGGCTTATGTTCTAGTTTCTAATGTTTGCCATGAGCAAGGTAAACGCCAACACCCCAACTATATTTCTGAAAATTCAGAACAATGAAGCCAAACATTCATAACAATTAAAACATTCATATCAATTAGAGCATTCATGATAACATTATGATAAGTAGAGATTCATCCAGTATATTGATTTAATACTATCCAAATGTATCAGCTGATAAGATGTGGCCAGCATGAATAATGAAGGAGGTTTCCAATAATTAGCACAAAAATGTCACATAAAGTAATATTTTCATAAATATTAGTCTGAACAAGATATTTTTTTTTTTTTTTTTACTTTCCAAGGTAAAAATCTTCTTTCTTTTACTTTTTCAAATAAAAAAGGAATTATGATGTAAGAATAAAAAGAAGATCCTCAAAAACAAAAGCATCCAAAAGATTGGACTTAATTATTTGGTAAGGAAAACAACAAGTAATTAGGAAAAGTGCTAGAAGTTTTGTTTCTTAAATAAAAGTTCATTAGATGTCAAAAATAAAACCTTATACATTTTAAGGAATGAAACATAAGACAATATCTCAAAATAATTTGAACCATGAAGGAAACAAACAAAAAAAAGTTTGGTTTGAACAATCGAAATGATGAGAGGCGATCAGAACCTATCGGGATTTCATGACTACATCACTTGCAATCATCAATGGATTGATAGACCATGAATTTCCTCATCACTTCAGACCCCCAAGATCAAATTGTTAATGGAAAAATTCAACCTTTATTGTTGGATTCGATTTAAAAGACTAGGATGATAAATGAAGCATCAAGGAAAAAAAAATAAAAAAAAAGGATAAATAAAAAAATAATGATAGAAGATTATATTAGTATGTGAAAGGAATGAAATAGTATGCGAAGGGAATGAAATCGCTCAAAACTTCTTCAAGTGTTGTGTTTCCCTCATCAATGGATATAATCCATCTCTATAACACAATTTAAGAACTCTTCATCACTTGAAGAACAGAACTAGAGAGAGAGAGAGATTTTGTAGATGCGACAACGATGGGGGAGGGGAGTGGGGGTTGGTTGGGTTTATAAGGAGAGAAAGTAGACAGAGGAGGGCAAAACCCTAATTCCTAAGTCTTATTTAATCCTAACCGTCAAATTTACTGATAGGTGGTCTAAGAGCGAACAAAATGGACTGGGCTATTTCCTACCAAAAACAAGGCCGGGATTAGTTACAAAGGGTTTTGATTGACTCAATGATCAATTGTTAAACTTGAAAATTCTTTGCTCACCACAGGCGGTGAGTGCAAACCCATGGTGATTGGCTCACGCATGGGCTTGAAAGGAAAAAAAAGCATGGCATCCAAAATTTTTTTCTTTTCAGGCCCATGCTTGAGCCAATCACTGTGGACGGTGAGCACGGAAGCTCACCGCCCGTAGTGAGCAAAGTATTTTCCTTGTTAAACTAATGCCGCGCTCACCATCCACGGTGAGCAAAGTATTTCCCTTATTAAACTAATGCAATGGAACAAAGTTTAAGTATTTCCCTTTAATTTTATTTTTTATTTAATTTTGTTAGTTAAAGTTTGAAGAATAACTCATGGAACAAATTTGCACCTCATTGTTTCATATGTCACCAACCGTCAACATCACCAAACCACAATTTAGTCAAGGAAAAAGCTTCACAGCACTACTCCAAATTACAATAATTTTTTGCATAAAGCACCACCTATAATATATCAATTGCATGCAAAGAGTTGGAGACTCGTCTAGAACAATCTTATTTCAATTTTTTTAAAAAAAATATTACCATTTAGTCAAGTTTCTTTCCATGCCTCAATCAAACTTAATCAGGCTTATGTTCTAGTTTCTAATGTTTGCTAGAAGCAAGGTAAACACCAACATCCCAACCATATTTCTTGGAATTCAGAACAATGAAGCCAAACATTCATAGCAATTAAAACATTCATATCAATTAGAGCATTCATAATAACATTATGGTAAGTAGAGATTCATCCAGTATATTGATTTAATAGTCTTCAAATATATGAGCTGATAAGATATGGCCAGCATGAATAATGAGGAGGTTTCTAACAATTAGCACTCAAATGACACATAAAGTAATATTTTCATAAATATTAGTTTAAACTAGATTTTTTGTTTTTTTTAAACTTCCCAAGGTAAAACTCTTCTTTCTTTTACCTTTTCAAATAAAAAAGAAATTATGATGTAAGAATAAAAAGAAGATCCTCAAAAACAAAAGCACCCAAAAGATTGGACTTAATAATTTGGTAAGGAAAACAACAAGTAATTAGGAAAAGTGCTAGAAGTTTTGTTTCTTAAATAAAAGTTCATTAGATGTCAAAAATAAAACCTTATACATTTTAAGGTATGAAACATAAGACAATATCTCAAAATAATTTACAATGTGGAGGAAAAAAAAAGTTTGGTTTGAACAGTCGATATGATGAGGGGCGATCAGAACCTGTCAGGATTTCATGACTACATCACTTGCAATCATCAGTAGTGGATTGAGAGACCATGAATTTTCTCATCACCTCGGACCCCCAAGATCAAATTGTTAAAGGAGAAATTCAACCTTTATTGTTGGATTTGATTTAAAAGACTAAGATGATAAACGAAGCATCAAGGAGAAAAAAAAACAAAAGAGGACAAATAAAATAAATTAATGATAGAAGATTATATTAGTATGCAAAAGGAAAGAAATTGCTCAGAACTTCCTAGAGGGTTGTGTTTCCACCATCAATGGATATAATCCATCTCTGTAACACAATATAAGAACTCTTCATCACTTGAAGAATAGAACTAGAGAGAGAGAGAGAGATTTCATAGATGCGATGGTGACAAGGGAGGGGAGTGGGGGTTGGTTGGGTTTATAAGGAGAGAGAGTAGGTGGAGGAGGGTGAAACCCTAATTCCTAACCCTTATTTAATCCTGACGGTCAAATTTACTGATAGGTGGTTTGAGAGCCAACAAAATGGGCTAGCCTATTTCCTACAAAACCAAGGCCAAGATTGGCTACAAAGGGTTTTAACTGACCGAATGATCAATTGTTAAACTAGGAAATTCTTTGCTCACCATGGGCGGTGAGCTTCCATGCTCATCACCCATGGTTATTGGCTCATGCAAGGGCCCGGAAGAGAAAAAAGCATGGCATCTGAAATTTTTTTTTTTCTTTTTGGGCCCATGCTTGAGTCAATCATCATGGACGGTGAGCGTTGAAGCTCATCGCCCGTAGTGAGCAAAGTATTTTCCTTGTTAAACTAATGCGATGGGCTAGTCTATTTCCTACCCAAAAAAAGGGCTGGGATTGGGGTATAAAGGTTTTTAATTGACTCAACGATCAATTGTTATCTTATCAACTAATAAGTCATACTATGGATTTAGTATAGCATTTTTCTAAATCTAGAGAAGCCCAGCTAAGACTGCCACCACCATCAACTTCACAATCAAACATCATCCAAATAACTACCATATAAGTTTTGTATTTTGAGTTTAAAAAAAAAATTATTTTCATGAAAATTGAAAACAAAAAACCAAAATCCGAATCGGTGCCAAATGCAATCTAAGTTAGCACTTCTAGGATGGTTATGTACCAGTACGCAAGCAACTTGGCAAAAGCCAACAATTGCATTTTCATAATAAGTCCATAACCAAGCACAAAATAACCTAAATTTTAATGTAGAGCCTATAAATATAGGTCAAAATATTCTCAAATTACTAATGTACCAAATCCATACTAACATAACCAATGCACAATGTACTTTTGGTTGAAAAATTATAGTTTGGTTAGATTTGGGTGTAGAATGCATTCTCTGGCTTAGGATAGAGATGGATGTTATATTGGTGGATTTGGATGTGAATTGGTGCCTCATCTTATTATACCAATCTAAGTTATATATTTAATATTCTATTAAAAATTATATTTTATAACTAATTAATAGTTGTTATCTAAAAACTATGTGCATCAATTATACATTGATTCAAGCTTCAGCTAAGCTCTGAAGGTCAAATGCTTTATGTGTTGGGAATTGTGTTCCAAAGTCAATCGTCAGCCTATTGATGGTTGAGATATTATAATTGATTAATAAAAAATATTTTGGCATCTTTTTTTATCATAAGTTTATATCTTCTAATGAACTTCATTGTTGTGATGAAGTTCTTAGGACTATTTAGTTTCAATAAAGAAAGGATTTATCGATTAGTCCTTAAATTTATTTACGATCAAATGATAGGCTGTTAATTAGGATGGCAGCATCTATGGAGCATAGATCGCTATATGCCATATAGGTTGGTTGTCCTCTTAACCAAGGTGTATGGAGATACTGGTATGACATACAGGTGAGATGTATGGATACATCATCATTGAACGTAACCAACTTTAGAGCATTCTGCTGTCGAGAATGTCTCTGATGGGATACAGGTATAAGTATCCCTTAGACCTGAGATCACCTCAGTGACTTGCAAGCAACTCACTGTGCTTTGGTATCGGACTAACTGAATTTCTAATTCAGCAATGAA
>QRFJ01004692.1:0-76066 GCA_006176705.1 Cocos nucifera | reverse complement strand
CTATCTTACAATATTTAGTAAGCACCAATGATCTAATGGCATTCATTATCAGCATGAGCTTTACCATACTTAGAATATTTAACGTTGTCAATTGGCTCAGAGCTGTCACTTACTAATCTCTTATTTGAACCCCCAGTAATTTTATTATTCTGTTATTGAGAATCTATTTTTCTTCTTTTGATTTCTTTCTATTTCAGAGTGTTGGAGACTCATCAAGGACAATTTTATTTTAATTTTTTTGGAAAAATATTACCATTTAGTCAAGTTATTTTCCATGCCTCAATTTAACTTATTAGAGCTTTGCTTTTTCTCCACACCACCATGTATGAAAATAAATTCCAAAGCTTCTTAATATGACTCCCAGTGAGAGAAATAATCTAGCAAAGCTTGACCTAACATATATTTGATCAAGCTTAGCCTGGTTTGACTCAATTCATAACTTAATCAGGCTTATGTTCTAGTTTCTAATGTTAGCCATGAGCAAGGCAAACATCAACATCCCAACTATATTTCTATTTTTTCTGTTGATTTCTAATTTAGTGGAAACATCTAGTGAGCTCTCTCCATAATACCATGAAGAGTCATGTCCCCTCACAAAGGCGATCGTGAGGCAAGTTGTCATAGGAGAAGTTTACAGAAATCCAAGGATCACAGCCTCTCTTCTTCGCATTCACTTTTATGATTGTTTCGTTCTGGTTTTAACTCCACCGACAATCTTAACTTCTATCTTTTTGTTTCACTAGCGAGCAAAATGGTAACAAGGAATTGCTATTGCAGGGATGCGATGCTTCGGTTCTTTTAGATGATGCAGGTGATATAGTTAGTGAAAAAAATGCAGTGCCAAACCTGAATTCTCTGCAAGGTTTTGATGTGATCGACTGAGAAAAGGCTGTGTTGGAGGAGGCATGCCCACTAACTGTCTCATGTGCTGACATTCTTGCCATTGTAGCTCGAGACTCTGTCCAAAGTTCTCAGATACTGTATATTTGTTGATAGGGTTTATAGTCGCACAAGAATTATTACTAGCAGAAGAGCTCTGCCACATGCCTTCATCATGTAAGAATTGGACCATAAAGTATAACATAACTGTGAAACATTAGATTAGATATGGGACAGATACAAGGAGATTTGAAGATATCATCTGGTGAGACAAAGACAACTGAGTTGGTTAACTTCCACTAACTGTCATCCAGGAAATTGTGCTATTTCTCTATATTATGTGGTCTTACATTATCCATTCTGCATTCAGTGATAAGGAGTTTTGGAATGCTTGGAGTATCAGAATATTGATCACCTGCGAAGTAGACTGGACTCTAGAAAATTTGAAGAACCAGTTGATAGTGTAACATAAAATTACTAGAACTTTTCTTTTCAACAAGTAGATCTAGATGAAAAAGTTGAATGCCACCAACAATCTAGTTCCTAGTTTTGTCATTATTTAGTTCTAGCATCATAACATTATCAACCACTATATATTACTTCAGGCAATAATTTGCTGTCTTAAAATACTATATTTTTAGCACAATATTGATTGAATCTTAACCCTTTTTAAAAATTTCTAGACTGAATATAAACACCAAAGAGCATCGAAACATAAGCTTGTGTGTGTAGACATGAGTTTTTGTTATTGCTCTATCTCTTTGAATTTTACAGAGAGGTGGTCCGAGTTGGGAAACATACTTGGGGAGAAAGGACTCTCTGAAAGCAAGCCTTACTACTGCGAACCAAATGATACCTTGCGTCCAAACTTCGCACTTGATCTGCTCATTTCCAACTTTCAAGCTCAGGGGCTTGACATAGTAGACTTGGTTACTCTCTCAGGTACTAACATGTTTCACCCTCTCGTTCTGTATTACATTTAATCATTCCAAAGTAATAAAAACTAGAGCACTTTCGAAAAGATCGAGAGGTACTAACAAAAACTATTAAATTCCCTGAAACATTTAACATCCATGAAACATTAAGAAAAACCTCCTTAAACTACATGGTTTAGAATTAATTAGCCCTTGTTCCAATTTGTTATTATAGGCAGCCATACCATTGGAAGGTCAAGGTGTACAAGTTTCAAACAGAGGTTGTATACTCCACAAATATATCTAGAACTGGACTACCACCACAGGTATTCAGTCTTCTTTAGCACCCTGAGGTCCATGTGCCCAGCATCAGGGAGGGACAATGCTTTGGTTTCCCCTTGACTTAAAGACTTCGAGGAGGTTCGAATAACCTGTATTTCTTCAACCTCCTCCGAGGAAATGGATTGTTGCAAAGTGACAATGAGCTAGTTTCTGAAGACCCAGATGGTGAAGTGCTAAGTCTAGTATGGGCCTATGCATCTAATCAAGAACTATGTTTCAAACACTTCTTAAAGTCCATGATCAAGATGGGGAACATAGATGTACTCACCGGAGATAAGGGGGAAGTCCGGCATAACTGTCGATATGTGAACAAATATTACCATTGAGCAGGAGATTAAGCAATAGCAAATTCCTATCAGTAAATGACTGTTGTTTTGATTTTTATATGTACTACAAAGGTTGTTATTAACCTTGTCATTGCAATGGATTTTGTGGTCTACCGAAATGAAACATGTTGAGCTGGTTCGTGTTATATATGACTAATGATTGTTATATGAAATATGGAAAGCTATGATTTTTCCAACTGATTAAAGAATAGTTCCTATAGGTCATTGTAATTTGATATATTCTCTCTTAACTTTGCACTTCTTTGTTTCTTCTGTTATATGCAAGGGTATTCATTAAGGACTCAGGATCCTCTCTAGTTCCCGATAGAACTTTTCACTGCACATTGAGGGCCTCACAGGCTTCAAGACCAGCAGTGGCAACATCCTGTAACCAAGATGAATATATCTTTAACTACAATGTCCCTCTTCAAACTTAAAAGGTCTTTAATTCATTTTTATCACTGGATAAGAGATAGAAATCCTACCCTTTTTGGATTGCTAATTTCTATAATTTTCTTAAAATTTGAAAAAGACTAATATCATCCATCAAAGAGATTTAATTTTGTGAAAACTTTCAAAACATATTCATCCTTTTCTACATTTTTCAAAACATCTAACACAACAATTCCCCCTACAAATGTTTTCTCTTCTTGATATGATGGATCTTGTTAGCCATTGAGATGAGCCCCTGTACTTCTTAGGTCCTCCTCCAGAAGAGTGTAAGGAATAGGCTGAGGGTGTTATGCACCTGGAAAGGCTAGCTCCTGAAATCACGTGCAATGTTGAATCTTTTCTTGAATAAATCTTTTAACAATCTTATATATTTTAATTTATTTTTATTTAATTTTGTTAGTTAAACTTTGAAGTATAACTTATTATAATAATTTTATTTTAACACTACTCCAAATTACAATAATTTTTTGCATGCAGCACCACCTATAATATATCAATTGCATACAGAGAGTTGGAGACTCATCAAGAACAATCTTAATTCAATTTTTTTTAAAAAATATGACCATTTAGTCAAGTTTCTTTCCATGCCTCAATCAAACTTAATTAGGCTTATGTTCTAGTTTCTAATGTTTGCCATGAGCAAGGTAAACGCCAACACCCCAACTATATTTCTGAAAATTCAGAACAATGAAGCCAAACATTCATAACAATTAAAACATTCATATCAATTAGAGCATTCATGATAACATTATGATAAGTAGAGATTCATCCAGTATATTGATTTAATACTATCCAAATGTATCAGCTGATAAGATGTGGCCAGCATGAATAATGAGGAGGTTTCCAATAATTAGCACAAAAATGTCACATAAAGTAATATTTTCATAAATATTAGTCTGAACAAGATATTTTTTTTTTTTTTTTTTACTTTCCAAGGTAAAAATCTTCTTTCTCTTACTTTTTCAAATAAAAAAGGAATTATGATGTAAGAATAAAAAGAAGATCCTCAAAAACAAAAGCATCCAAAAGATTGGACTTAATTATTTGGTAAGGAAAACAACAAGTAATTAGGAAAAGTGCTAGAAGTTTTGTTTCTTAAATAAAAGTTCATTAGATGTCAAAAATAAAACCTTATACATTTTAAGGAATGAAACATAAGACAATATCTCAAAATAATTTGAACCATGAAGGAAACAAACAAAAAAAAGTTTGGTTTGAACAATCGAAATGATGAGAGGCGATCAGAACCTATCGGGATTTCATGACTACATCACTTGCAATCATCAATGGATTGATAGACCATGAATTTCCTCATCACTTCAGACCCCCAAGATCAAATTGTTAATGGAAAAAATTCAACCTTTATTGTTGGATTCGATTTAAAAGACTAGGATGATAAATGAAGCATCAAGGAAAAAAAAATAAAAAAAAAGGATAAATAAAAAAATAATGATAGAAGATTATATTAGTATGTGAAAGGAATGAAATAGTATGCGAAGGGAATGAAATCGCTCAAAACTTCTTCAAGTGTTGTGTTTCCCTCATCAATGGATATAATCCATCTCTATAACACAATTTAAGAACTCTTCATCACTTGAAGAACAGAACTAGAGAGAGAGAGAGATTTTGTAGATGCGACAACGATGGGGGAGGGGAGTGGGGGTTGGTTGGGTTTATAAAGAGAGAAAGTAGACAGAGGAGGGCAAAACCCTAATTCCTAAGTCTTATTTAATCCTAACCATCAAATTTACTGATAGGTGGTCTAAGAGCGAACAAAATGGACTGGGCTATTTCCTACCAAAAACAAGGCCGGGATTAGTTACAAAGGGTTTTGATTGACTCAACGATCAATTGTTAAACTTGAAAATTCTTTGCTCACCACAGGCGGTGAGTGCAAACCCATGGTGATTGGCTCACGCATGGGCTTGAAAGGAAAAAAAAGCATGGCATCCAAAATTTTTTTCTTTTCGAGCCCATGCTTGAGCCAATCACTGTGGACGGTGAGCACGGAAGCTCACCGCCCGTAGTGAGCAAAGTATTTTCCTTGTTAAACTAATGCCGCGCTCACCATCCACGGTGAGCAAAGTATTTCCCTTATTAAACTAATGCAATGGAACAAAGTTTAAGTATTTCCCTTTAATTTTATTTTTTATTTAATTTTGTTAGTTAAAGTTTGAAGAATAACTCATGGAACAAATTTGCACCTCATTGTTTCATATGTCACCAACCGTCAACATCACCAAACCACAATTTAGTCAAGGAAAAAGCTTCACAGCACTACTCCAAATTACAATAATTTTTTGCATAAAGCACCACCTATAATATATCAATTGCATGCAAAGAGTTGGAGACTCGTCTAGAACAATCTTATTTCAATTTTTTTAAAAAAATATTACCATTTAGTCAAGTTTCTTTCCATGCCTCAATCAAACTTAATCAGGCTCATGTTCTAGTTTCTAATGTTTGCTAGAAGCAAGGTAAACACCAACATCCCAACCATATTTCTAGGAATTCAGAACAATGAAGCCAAACATTCATAGCAATTAAAACATTCATATCAATCAGAGCATTCATAATAATATTATGGTAAGTAGAGATTCATCCAGTATATTGATTTAATAGTCTTCAAATATATCAGCTGATAGGATATGGCCAGCATGAATAATGAGGAGGTTTCCAACAATTAGCACTCAAATGACACATAAAGTAATATTTTCATAAATATTAGTTTAAACTGGATTTTTTTTAAAAAAAGGTTTCCAAGGTAAAACTCTTCTTTCTTTTATATTTTCAAATAAAAAAGGAATTATGATGTAAGAATAAAAAGAAGATTCTCAAAAACAAAAGCACCCAAAAGATTGGACTTAATAATTTGGTAAGGAAAACAAGTAATTAGGAAAAGTGCTAGAAGTTTTGTTTCTTAAATAAGAGTTCATTAGATGTCAAAAATAAAACCTTATACATTTTAAGGTATGAAACAAAAGACAATATCTCAAAATAATCTGAAATGTGGAGGAAAAAAAATGTTTGGTTTGAACAGTCGATATGATGAGGGGCGATCAGAACCTGTCAGGATTTCAAGACTACATCACTTGTAATCATCAGTAGTGGATTGATAGAGCATGAATTTTCTCATCACCTCGGACCCCCAAGATCAAATTGTTAAAGGAAAAATTCAACCTTTATTTTTGAATTTGATTTAAAAGACTAAGATGATGAACAAAGCATTAAGGGGGAAAAAATAACCAAAAGAGGACAAACAAAATAAATTAATGATAGAAGATTATATTAGTATGTGAAAGGAAAGAAATTGCTAAGAACTTCCTAGAGGGTTGCGTTTCCACCATCAATGGATATAATCCATCTCTGTAACACAATATAAGAACTCTTCATCGCTTGAAGAATAGAACTAGAGAGAGAGAGAGATTTCATAGATGCGACGGTGATAAGGGAGGGGAGTGGGGGTTGGTTGGATTTATAAGGAGAGAGGGTAGGTAGAGGAGGGCAAAACCCTAATTCCTAGCCCTTATTTAATCTTGATGGTCAAATTTATTGATAGGTGGTCTGAGAGCCAACAAAATAGGCTGATCTATTTCCTACAAAAATAAGGCCAAGATTGGCTACAAAGGGTTTTAACTGACTGAATGATCAATTGTTAAGCTGGGAAATTCTTTGCTCACCATGGGCAGTGAGCTTCCATGCTCATCATCCATTGTGATTGGCTCATGCATGGGCCCAAAAGAGAAAAAGCATGGCATCTGAAAATATTATTTTTTCTTTTCGGGCCCATGCTTGAGCCGATCATCATGGGCGGTGAGCAAAGTATTTTCCTTGTTAAACTAAAGCAATGGGCCAGTCTATTTCCTACCCAAAAATAGGGCTGGGATTGGGGTATAAAGCGTTTTAGTTGATTCAATGATCAATTGTTATCCTGTCAATTAGTGAGTCATACTATGGATTTGGTATAGCATTTTTTTGAATCTAGAGAAGCCTGGCTAAGACTGCCACCACCATCAACTTCACAATCAAACATCATCCAAATAACTACCATATAAGTTTTGTATTTTGAGTTTAAAAAATAATTTTATTTTCATGAAAATTGAAAACAAAAAACCAAAATTTGAACCAGTGCCAAATGCAATCTAAGTTAGCACGTCTAGGATGGTATGTACTAGTATGCAAGCAACTTGGCAAAAGCCAATAATTGCATTTTCATAATAAGTCCATATCCAAGCACTAAATAACCTAAATTTTAATGTAGAGCCTATAAATATAGATCAAAATATTCTCAAATTACTAATGTACCAAATCCATACTAACATAACCAATGCACAATGTACTTTTGGTTGAAAAATTATAGTTTGGTTAGATTTGGGTGTAGAATGCATTCTCTGGCTTAGGATAGAGATGGATGTTATATTGGTGGATTTGGATGTGAATTGGTGCCTCATCTTATTATACCAATCTAAGTTATATATTTAATATTCTATTGAAAATTATATTTTATAACTAATTAATAGTTGTTATCTAAAAACTATGTGCATCAATTATACATTGATTCAAGCTTCAGCTAAGCTCTGAAGGTCAAATGCTTTATGCAATCTCGATACCAGCTGAGCTGATTTCTACTTAGGTTTGAGAAGTTGAGCTGATTGTTTAAACTCATGTTTGACTCATTTCAATATCGAGCTCAATTAAGCTTTATTAAATAGATTAAATTAGCTTAATCTCAAAACTTTAACTTGAAAATGACTTAAAAATCAATCTAATTAATCAAATCCAAGCCCAATCAATCTTTGTTGAATTCAAGTCAAAAAATTTTCTAAAGGTCAAGCTCATCAGGTTGATTACATCTCTAGAAAATTCTTCTAAAAAATTTCTATCTCATGAAAAATGTAGATATTTAGATATTTTTTAAAGGAATAAAATTAGTTTAGTTGGCTCTATTTTGTGCTGTGTTCTCCTTGCTCCAAACATTTCTATTGTTATATTGTGGACTGCTATAATGCAGAAAGCCATAACATCCAAAAAAAAAAAGCAAGCATAAAGCCATAATGTAGAAGGGATACATAATTAAGTATATAAGTTAAAACCAATGCATGGTAACACATATTAACATCCTAGTAAATAATGGTGCAACTAAAATAAAAAACTCTAGCAAATAAACTATAATTAAAATAAAAAACTGACTCTTTCCAAAATACATTCACCATATTTCCATCCCTTTCTCTATAAATCCCCTCCATGCTCATCCTCTTCCCAGCATATCCATCACCTTTTTCACCAATTCACCACCACCACCACCACCAACATGGCTAACTCCTCACGCATGCTCCTCCTTGTGATTATTGCCTTGGCGATGACCATAAGAGTAGCCTGGAGCTTGGAACAAGAAGAGAGGATTTTCTTTATGGTGAGTGACCCTAAGTTTAAAAATTGTTCAGAACCCATCTCTATAATCAAAGGGTGCGCCCCCAGCATCTTATCTTCCCTCCTCACCTGGCACTTCCACCTGAGCTCCGAGTGCTGCAAGGCTATCAATAGCCTCAGCCATAATTGCTTTGATGATTTATTCTCGGCTAACCCGCTCTATGGCTCTTTATTCCCTCCCCTTCTTAAGAATTACTGTGCTACAAAGACTTCATCAAAACCACCTAGAGAAGTTTCACCTGCACCAAGTGTTTGAATTAGTGAGTAATGACCAATTAAGGTTCAGATCTAGTGGGATTTTAATGAGCAAGGGAAGCAGTGTGGCTCTTGTTTTATTTATAGGGGAATAATGTGCATAGATTATTGCAATATTGTTCTCATGTTGCTAGTTCTATAATTATCTTATGCTGTCTTATAACTTGACTAATAAATTAGTATATTTGATTAAAATTCTCTCTCTTTCTATCCCTCTCTCTCTCTCTCATGTTAGTAAAAACAAAAAAGAAGTGAAAAATAGAGCTGCCCTCTGGATAACTAAAATTTAACTTGTTCATGGCCTTGGATTTTGATGATTGTGTTGTATTGAGTCCATGACTTAATAAACTAAGATCTTTTTCTTTAAAGAAAGACCTTTATTTAGATCAAGTTTAACTATGTGTAAAAGGATTAAACTTTAAATGTTTAATTGCTTAAACACTAATTATTAAAATTAAAGTCAAAGGGTCAAATGAAGAACAATGTTTTAAATTTATTAAATCAATTTTAAATATTTGACCATTATTCTTTGTTTAACATATATATGTGGAATTTTAATTGATAGTTTCTAAAAGTAGGAAAATGAATGAACATAATAAATAGGTGAGTAGGATTATGGATATTTTAGATGGTTTTTTAGAAGTTAAAATCCTAGAGTTTTATGTTAGCGATCTCATATCGGGGTGCTTGCATGATCCTTCTTTATGCCATCTCATCTGCTTGATAGTATTCTTGGACAAGTAGAGCCTCTAAAGTCTAGGAGTGATAGGAAGGTATCAAAGAATCTTGTATGGTATGTCATTCTAATTCCTACCCTCTTGCCTTGGCTTAAATCGGCTTGCACCATATACGTTGCATGAGCTCTTCTGTTAGTCCTTTTTATAGACAAGCATGCAACCATTATGGCATGTATCTATTTTCTCATATTCCATGTCCAACCCTTTCACCATTTTTTTTGAAGCATAGAAGCTCTCAACAAGCTTCTCCTTCTTTGGTAATAGTTTCTCTATTATTGCCACTATCCTATCATAATAATTGACCGTCATATTAAACTCGACCTTCAAGTACAACAACTCTGACACAGTCGATAGTATAGTGCGTGTTTCATATTTCGGCTATAGTAGTTCATTAGCATCTTTTAATATATGATAGAAATTATCGCTGTCAGCTTCTGGATCATCCTCCACATTCCAGTTAAATTTAGGACCAGTCGCATCCATAGCCATATCCACCATTCTATTTATGTCCCTGTCCTGCTTAGTTCTAACCCTTACAACTTTTTCCCACATCTCTCTATGTAGGTGCCAATGCTTATAGTTGGGCATAAATCTACTCTTATATAAATGGATAGTAATCGTGTCCCTATCAAATATTTCTCTATTGCTACATCTATTACAAGGACAACAAGTGCGTTCCTGATTTAAGAGGGCCACATTATCAAAAACAAAATCATAAAAGTACTCTACACCCTTCCTATATTCACCAAAAATCTTCCCATCGATTACTCGATTGTCTATCCAACTATGATTCATGGCAGACTATTTAAGAATCCTACATATACATAAATACATGATAATTACTAAATACTATTTTATCATTCAAAATTGCTTACACAGTAAATTAATGCATCCTATCATTAACAAATAGATAAAGGTAGATCCTATCCCATTCAAGAAATGCATTTATTCTATTAGTCCACTATAGTAATTAAACGATATGCAACAAGAGCTGAAAAAAATTTTAGTAGCATTTTTTCTTATTTTTTTCATGTAGGAAGAATAAAAATAAAATTCTATCCAAAATTTCTTTTGAACCCTCAGCATACCATTTGATTACTATAATGATTTATAGAATTACTTGCATTTTTTAAATCATCCATAGTGAATAATCAATTGATCAATGTACATAATTCTTTTATCTGTATAAAAATAAATAAATATATGGATGTATTAGAATATGTACATCGATCAACTGATGGATCTATCATTCCATGCAATACAAATTTTATTCAAATTAATACATAATTAATGATGTCGAGTACTTTCCATCGGCTTGAGCACATAGAGAATGCGAGGGCAAAATGCCTTTGATGCCAGCTATGACCCAAGTCCTGGGCACAGAGGGCATGCCCCAGCCCCATGTTTGCAATATTGCCCAACATCTTCTCTCGATTCAAACACTCTACCTGCCAAGATTCAAATCTAGTACATCTAATTAATTAATTAATTAATGATGATACTAGCCATCACTAATACTAGACAACATCAATCAATGCTAATATCATTGCTAATACTGCTACTTATAGTGGTAGGGAAGGGGCTGTAAGATTAGGGCCGTAGGTCGAAGGCGGTGAGGTAGGGACCATGCAGTCAGACCAACCGGGATGGGGCCTGAAGGAAAACCTAATTTTCCTACCGTGGGATCGATCTAATTTGATCATATTTATAGTAAAATTTTTCAAAATTTTTCTATGATCCAATTAGATCTAAGAGTTCTTAGATCTGATTGGAATGATCTAATTACAAAATATAAAATTAAGAATAAAACTAGTAATATCTAATGTTACTTTATTGGGTAAACTATTTATCCTACTGATGATTTGATGAAATTTGAGATTTCAACTTGAGCCGCGCACTTGCTCGGCCTCAACCAAAGTCCACTCGAGTCAGATCTAAAAGTCCTTCCCTTCTAGATTTAATCTTAGAAGATCGGATCTAAAGTTGATCTGTAGAGCCTTTGAACTAAACTTCGATGGCAGCATGCTCGTCTCTTGATCAGTAACTTATTGTGCCACCTTTGGACTCAACATTTGATCTCTGATTTTGCACAACACCTTAGGCATGGAGAAAAGAAAGAAGATCAAAAAGAGGGCATGGGAGATGGATGGAGAGGTAGGGCTTCATTGTAGATGAATTGCAATGATCAAACAATTTGATCATGGGTCTATTTATAGACCTAGCGCCACCCTAGAGTCATGGAGCTTTAAGCATCTAGATTGCTTAAAGTAGTAGGATTCCAATTTGAAATCCTATGCCCACACCTATTTTTATTCAGATTTTTTCACACAAAATTCAAAAAAATTGGCATGGAGAAAGGTGGATCAAGTTGGGTTGGTGCAAGAGATCTTATCTCCAAGAGTTTTGATCTATCAAAACTCTATTCACTTATCCACTAAGGGCGCATGCTATATGGGAGCGTGCATCCACATTTCTTCATCCAAAATTTGATGGGGATGTGCACCCTCAGATAAAGTCTAGGGGCGCACACCCCAACCTCTTCTTTCCTGCAAAGAATAGGTTAAAGACTCCTTGTCCTAATTCCATCATATGATTTTAGGACAAGCCCTGATTTCATCAAGACAAGCTTTGTTTTAAGCCAAATAGCCCTATTTTGACTAGAACAAGCTCCAGTCAGATTAGGACAAATCCATACAAGGTTTTTGAATGAGCTAAATCAAATTTGACTTAGTCAAGATGAACCAAAATGAAGATAGAAGGAGAAAGTCAGGCTCAATCATGTGCTAGCATGATTTTCTTACATCTAATTGGATCTAATCCAAATCAATCAAGCTAGGTTAGCCTAATTGATGACACTAGACCCAAACTCTTGTTTGTGTGATCTAGTTAGGTTCAATTCTATATAGTAATGAGATATATCATGATCTCCATTATTGACATCATCAAAATATCTTTCGATGGATCAGAATTCTTTTGATTGATCTAACTAGAATTGTCGATCATCAAGATAATTCTAATTGATCCCAAAATTTACTAGTGATACCTAGTAGTATATGATGGAAATCTATTAGAATTGGATATAAACCTCTTGGTGCAACTACTTATGTGATTGAGTTCCTCTATTATGAACCCCGATAGGATTAGGATTAAGATGAACTCATCAAACCCAACACCCATTATTTGATTGAATCATTCGATTTAAGTTTGATGTGAAATCCTAATAGAAAACTCTTTTCTATTATTTCATACTATAATGTGATGAGCTTAAGGATTCGATCTCATGATCATCATAGGACTACTCCTCTGCCAAGGTTGATAGATCCCTTATTGGTGCAACCCAATTCCTATAATGAACATGCATGCTATAGCCAACATATACCTCAAGATTCTGAATGGCTAGGAGATCGAGTTATGGAGTAGTCAAACTATAACACAATCAAGATGAACTATCAATGCACCTCAGATCAAAGAACCGACATACAACTGCAACATCGAGCTAGTCATCGACGAGAAGGTAAACTTCCTTATGACTGCTCGAGGTGGTCATGCTCAGTGCTCTTGTTCTCAACAAATACCTATACTCTCACTTTGGTGTGTCCACGTCGTAGACTCAAGACTCATCTATCCAAAGAAAGTAATCATACACCAATCTTCTGGATCGATCACCATCCTTGTGATGATCCTATGATCGGAAGTAGTTTATGAGTTAATTATGATAACACATCCCCTAAATTCTCAACTCTTGAGAATATATGTTATCATGTCCGTTAACTCAAAGAATGTATCATAGATACTTTAAATATATAATATAATAAAAAAATATTTTTTTATTAATTTTAAGTCAAAATTATAAAAATACTCCTAGAAAGTATTTTATAAGGTGTCGGCCAATTTGACTTCTAAAGCACTCATCTAACAATACCCACTTGACCTAAAGCTAATTAGCTATAAATCTAAACCTCATCTTCTCAAGATGGGCTTCAATCTTTTGCTGGCTCAATGGCTTCATCAGTAGGTCAACTGTATTCTCTATGGTGTCGACTCTCTTGACCTCGACATATCCTTTCTCGAGGTAATTATGGATGAGGTGATACCGCCGCTCAATGTACTTGAACTTTTAGTGAAACCTCAGCTCCTTAGCTAGGGCTATGGTACCATTATTATCGTAGTACAGAGGGATGGCATCTGATGGTATCACTCCTAGCTCTGCAGTAAACTTCTTGAATCAGAATGCCTCCTTCGTAGCTTCCGATGCAATAATATATTCTACTTTCATAATGGAGTCTGCTATCATGATCTACTTAGAACTCTTTCAATTTACAGCACCACTATTGCATACGAATAGACTACCAGATAACGGCTTTCAATCATCGATATTAGATATAAAGTCTGAGTTAGTATACCCCTGGACTTGGAGTTCTCCATTACCAAAGATCAGAAACATATTCTTAGTCCTTCTCAAGTACTTAAGGATATACTTCACAAAAGTCCAGTGCTCTTCACTTGAATTCGACTGATACCTACTTATGACACTTACGCATGGGCGATATCAGGTCATATGCATAGCATGACATACATAAGGCTTCCTATTATCGAAGTATAAGAGATCTTGCTCATACGTTCAATCTCCTCAGATGTGTTGGGGCACATCTTTATAGAGAGATGAATGCCATGTCTTAAAGGCACTAGTCCCCTCTTGGAGTTTTTCATGCTGAACCTCTTCAGCACCTCCTCTATGTACATCTTCTGTGAGAGTCCTAGCATCCTCTTTGGTCTATCCTTATAGACCTTAATCCCCAAAATAAAGAAAGCTTCCCCTAGATCTTTCATAGAAAATTCTTTTGACAACCACACTTTGATCGAGGTCAACATGAGAATGTCATTCTCAATCAAGAGAATGTCATCCATGTATAGTACGAGGAAGACAATAGCTCCCATTGACCTTCTTGAATACACAGGGCTCCTTCTCATTTTTGATGAAATCAAATGATTTGATTACATTATTAAAATGATTATTTCAGCTTCGAGATGCTTGCTTAAGTCCATAGATGGATCTTTGCAGCTTGCAAATCTTATGGTCACCATCACTGGATGTGAAATCAAGGGGCTATTCCATATAGATATCTTTCTCAAAATATCTATTTAAGAATATCATTTTCATGTCTATCTACCATATTTCATAATCGAAATAGGTTGCAATAGCAAGTAATGTGCGGATGGATTTAAGCATGGCCACTAATGAGAAGGTATCCTGATAGTCAATGCCTTCGCGCTGACTATATCCTTTCGCCACTAGTTTAACTTTGAATATCTCTATATTCTCATCTGCACCTATCTTTTTCTTGAAGATTCATTTACATCCATTAGGTACTCTACCTTCAGGTGGATCTACCAAGATCCAGACTAAGTTCGAGAGCATTGGGTCAATTTTTGACTTCATTGCCTCTAGCCATTTTTCGAAGTCAAAATTTGATATCATCTCATCATAGGTCTTGGGATCATCACCATAAATCCTATTTTCTATGAAAAATATTTTTTCTACATCCTCTGAAATAGTATCTAAGTACCTCTTAGGAGGATAAAAAATCCTACTTGATCTACGAGGTGGAGGAGGTAGTATGTGGATTGGCTCAGACTGACTGGGTTTTATAGGTTCCTTGGCTCGTTGCTCTGCAGAAACTTTCTCCTCTAGCTTGATCTATCATTTGATGCCACTATCTTGAATAAATTATTTTTCAAGAAAAATGGCATGTTGACTCATAATCACATTATGATCTTCCAAAAGATAAAAATAATATCCTAATGACTCTTTAGGATATCCAATAAATCGAGCTTTAAATGATCTAGACTCTAACTTATCCGCCTACTATCTCTTGACATGGGCTAGACAATCCCAAATTTTGAGATGACTCAGACTTGATTTCTTACCTTACCATATCTCATATGGTATGATAGAAACGATTTTAGATGAAACCCTATTCAATAAATAAATGATTATCATTAAATTATCCTTAAAAAAACTCAAAAAGATCAGTAAAGCTCATCATGAATCAAACCATATCTAATAAGGTCCAATTTCTCTATTCTAAAATTCCATTGAGTTGAGATATTTCAAGTAGAGTCCATTTTGAGACTATGCCATTATCCTTGAGATAATCCAGAAATTTTTGACTAAGGTATTCACCTACTCGATCTGATCGAAGAATCTTAATAGGCTTTTTGATTTATTTTTCTACTTCATGTCTAAATTTCTTAAACTTTTCAAAGGCCTCAAACTTGTGTCGCATGAGATACACAAACCCATACCGAAATAGATCATTGGTAAAGATGATGAATTCAAAAAAATTAACTCTAGTTGGCACATCAAATATGCCGCACATGTCTTTATATATATACTAGGGCAAGTAGGTCTGTGGCCCTTTCTCCATGTCATACAAAAGAAAGCTTGGTTATTTTGCCTTGAAGGCATGATTCATAAATCGGATTTGACTCGAAAGTCAATGGATCCATTAATTTAGATTTCTCCAATTTGTCAATCCTATCTTCAGTTATATGACCTAGCCTAAGGTGCCAGAGATACCTTTCATTGATACTATCCTTAGGTCATTTCATTCGTATGGCATTCACATTTTGCTCGACATTAAAAATAAAAATATCTACATATAAGTGATAGAGATCGTTAATTAGGAAACCACTTATAATTTTATTTCTTTCATAAAAAATTGTACAATGATCTTTAAAGAAACTAATTACATTGTTCTCTTATGCTAAATATGAAATAAAAATTAAATTCCTGTTTGCAGCAGGTACAAAGTAATTGTCTCTAAGAAGTAAAACTAATCTAGATGGTAGTCAAAGAGGGTAGGCTCCTACAACCATAATAGCAATTCTTGCTCCTTTTTTGATGTGCAGGATCATCTTCCCATCCCTCGGCCTCCTGCTCTCCTCAAGATCCTATATAGAAGTGCACAAGTAAGAACTAGAACCAGAGTCAAGCCCCAATTGGATGCAGAAGAAATTATAACGTTAGTCTCAATGACGAGCATACCTCTAAAAGGACCTTCCACCTTGTTCTTCAAGCTGGTAAGGTATGAAGGACAGTTTCGCTTCCAATGGCCATTGGTGTTGTAGTGGAAATATTTTTCTTTGTTCATGACCTTCTTCTTCGGCTCTCCCTTCTTCTTCTTTCTATTAGTTTTCTGCTTCTTCGTAGACTTCTTCTTCTTTTCAAAAGATTTTTTTTTGAAGGAAGTCTGCTCTATGGCCAGAATTGAGCTCTTTGAACTCTTCAAAGTCTACTCAGCAATAACCAACATATTCATTAACTCCACCAAGGTGCACTAGAGCTTTTGCATATGGAAGTTCATAATAAACTATCCATATGAATCAGTCAAGGACTATAGGATCACATCAATTCGTAGGTCCTTATCCATTATGATACTAAGCTTCTTAAGCTCTTTTAGCTCCTTGATCATTATCAAATAATGATCTTGGATCGACTGCCCATCATGCATCTATGCTTTGAAAATTCTCCTCGAGACTTGATAGTGGGCTACGTGACTCTGTTCACCAAACAACTCTTATAGCTGAGCTAATATTTATCAAGCAGTCCTAATGTCTTCATGTTGGTACTACAACTTATTTAACATTGAGTCCAACATGTAGCACCTGACTTTGTTATCATCATCTAACCATTTCTCATGAGACGCTCTCTGATCTACGGTCGGACAGGCTGGTAGAGTGGGAGGTTCCTGGTCCAGTACATAAGATAGTTTTTCGGAACTCAAAATAATTTTTATGTTTCAGAGCCAGTCCTTATAATTGGGTCCGGTTAGTCTGTGGGTATCTAGGATTTTGGCTAAGGGATTGAATGCAAACATTTTTCTATAGAGAGTTAAAGTTTCTAGTTATACTTATAATTTGACTTAACCAATTTGCTTAAGATTTTCATTTTTAAATAAATTTAGGCTCCCACTATTTTCTTGGATCCCTACACTCCCTTAGCAAGATGTGAAAGTCTTCGCAATTAATGACTTTTAGTGGATGGAGCGGTCCTATCGACTGGCTTACCACCTCACCTAACAGTTATTGGTGATGGATCAATGGATGAGTGGATAACCCTTGTCCAATATTTCTCTAAACATGGTGCACCCAAACTTAATTTTTAATTCATTTAGCTCACCGTGCCTGAAATATAGCTCCACTTCTTAGTTAAGTCAAAGCCACCATTTACATGAACTAGATTTCTAATTGAGATCCTCACCGTATCCAAAATATTGAGTCCAATCCATCCTCCAATCCATAGAATCCAATGTCTAATAGATATGGTTGCATCCTCCCAATGCAACTGAATTACTGTATCCAGCCAAGAGCAATCAACCCCGAGAAGGGCCCGCATATCTACAATAATGGAAGACCAAAGACTTAATATTTTTTTTAAAAAGATTTTAATTTAGGTCTCTTAGACTCGACTAAGTCATAATTGTTATGACTAACCTAATGGCATGGGTTAGCTCGAACTATTAGCCATCTCAAATCAGAGCTGGATCAACCCATATGGTCAAGTATGTGAGATCGATGGAAGGGATATACCATTAACTCATCGTGAATGCATTCAAGTCGAGTAGCTTCCTATTAAAAACTGTTGATCATATCTATTAAACTTATCTTAGACACCAAATTATCAAACCAGAATCGATCAAGTTAGCCTACAATCCAGGCTTGAATCACGGAACCAATTTAGGTCTTAAAGTGATCGACCATATATGGTTGTGAATCAATGTTGATCAAGACTTATATCTAATAGGCTGATCAAATCTTAGCACTTTTGATCCCATCTAACCAACTCTTGATTCGGTTTGATCAACCGCTTGACCTAATTGAGCTACCCATATCCGAACCCATGTTTTATGAAGGTGTCTTAGATCTGAAAATTCATAATTTTTAGATCTAATTGATTTTATAAACTCAATTCTTAATTAAGTCCAAGGATTCATAAACAAAACATGCATCAAAGATCCTAGGATTTCAGGATCTAGAATTTTACAGAAAAGTAAGTTTTGATTTCTAATTAAGGATAAATATGTAGTACCCCTACATGCCATAAGAGCACCCTATCAAATGAAAAGAGAGGGCTTTTAAACCCTTCTTACTCTTATGACTGGACAGTTAAGGGGAATAACTTAATCAGAAATATGAAGTACACTACAAAATAGTTAGATCTACTACATATAATACTTATGCACTTTAAGATCTAAACTATACATGCTTTGTATACATCTCATGTAAAAATTAAACACATACATGCATGTTTCAGATTTGATTACATCTCATGTAATATTTGAAAATAAAATTTTAAATGATCATATCATAGAAAATTTTAATTTAGACTATTCATGGCATAGATCATAAAACTAGTCTAGACATGCATTACATATATCGCATATATAAAAAAAAAAAATTTAGACATACTTATTTTAGATATGATTATATTTAATGTAACATCTAAAATCTAATATATCAGATAAAATAAAATAAAATCAGATCAATCAAAACTAGATCTAAAGAACTACAAATGCAGCTCTGATTCCAATTGAAGATAAACCTAGTTTTCTTACCACAGGATTGATCTGATCTGATCTGATCTAAAGTAATTTTTTTTAAAATTTCTCTATGATCAAATCAGATCTAAGAGTTTTCAGATCTGATTAGAATGATCTGATTATAAAATTTAAAATTAAGAATAAAACTAGCAACATCTAATGTTACCTTGTTGGATAAACTATTTACCTTGCCAATGATCTAACGAAATTTGAGGTTTCGACTTGAGCCGTGCATGCATCCGACCTCTACCAAAGTTCACTCAAGCCAGATCTAGGAGTCCTCTCTTTTTAGATCTAATCCTAGAAGATTAGATCTAAAATAGATCTATAGAGCCTTCAATCTAAACTTCGATGGCAACATGTTCATCTCTTGATTAGCAACTTATTGTGCAGCCTTTGCAGGATTAGAGGCTCAACTTTTGATCTCTGGTTTTGCCCAATACCTTGGGCATGGAGAAAAGGAAGAAGATAACAAAGAGGACGTTGGAGATGAAGGGAGAGGCAGGGATTCATCATAGATGAATTGCAATGATCAAACACTTTGATCATTCTAATTATGTCGCACAAAATTCAGAAAAAATGGTGTGGAGAAAGGTAGATCAAGTTGGGTTGGCGCAAGAGATCTTATCTCCAAGAGTTTTGATCTATCAGAACTCTATTCCCTTATCCACTAAGGATGCATGCCATATCAGAGCATGCATCCACATTTCTTCACACAAAATCTGATGGGGATGTGCACTTTAAGATAAAGTCCAGGGGTGCATGCCCCAGCCTCTTCTTTCTTGCAAAGAACAGGTCAAAGACCTCTTGTCCTAATTCCATCGTATGGTTTTAAGACAAGCCCTAATCTCATTAGGACAAGCCTTGTTTTGACCCAGACAAGCCCTATTTTGACTAGGATAAGCTCCAGTCATACTAGAACAAATCCATATAGGATTCTCAGATGAGCTAAATCAAATTTGACTCAGTCCAGACGAACTAGAATGAAGATAGAAGGAGAAAGTCTAGCTCAATCATGTGCTAGCATGATTTTCTTGAACCTAATTGGATCTAATCTAAATCAATCCAATTGGATTAGCCCAATTAATGACATCCAAACCCAAACCCTTGTTTGTGCAATCTAGTTAGGTTCAATTTTATATGATAATGGAACATGTCGCAATTTTCATTATCGATATCATCAAAACACCATTCGATGGATCAGAACTCTTTTGATTCACCCAATTAGAATAGTCGATTATCAAGATAATTCTAATTGATCCTAAAATCCATCAGTAACACCTAGCAGTATGTGGTGGCAATCCATCAAAATTGAATACGAATCTCTTGGTGTAGCTATCTGTGTGATTGATTTCCTTTATGATGAGCTCCGATTGGATTAGGATTAAGGTGAACTCGTCAAACCCAACACCCATCATATGATTGAATCGTTTGATTCGAGTCCGATGTGAAATCTTAATAAAAAACTTTTTTCTATTATTTAACACTATCATGGCCATAGATTTAAGAACTCAATCTCATGATCATCATAGGACTACTCCTCCTCTATCGAGGTTGATAGATCCTCCATTGGTACAATTCAATTCCTACAATCAACATGCTATAGCCAACATATACCTCAAGATTCTGAATGGCTAGGAGATCGAGTTATGGTGTAGTCAAACTATAATATACTTAAAGTGAACTACCGATGCACATTAGGTCAAAGAACCAGACACGCAATTGCAGCATCGAGCTAGTCATCAATGAGAAGGTAGACTTTTTTATGACTGCTCAAGGTGGTCATGCTCAGTGCTCTTATTCTCAACAAGTACCTATACTCTCACTTAGGTGTCTCCATACCATAGGCTCAAGATTCATCTATCTTAAGAAAGTGATCGTGTACCGATCTTCCAGATTGATCACCATTCTCATGATGATCCTACGATCAAAAGCAGTTTATGAGTTAATTATGATAATACATGCCTTAAATTTTCAACTCTTGAGGATATGTGTTATCATGCTCGTTAACTCAAAGGATGTATCCCAGACACTTTGAATACATAATGTGATAGAAAATAACTTTTTATTAATTTTAAATCAAAATTATAAAAATGCCTATAAAAAAGTATTTTACAAAGTATCGACCAATCTGGCTTCTAGGGCAGTCATCTAATAGGGCCATGGGGAGGTCGGTGGGATAGGGGCGCGAGCTTCGGGGTCGCTGCATAGGAGGCACCGATAGGGTGGTGGCGGTGATGGGAGAGGCAGGGCTAGGATGGCAGGCTCGGGGCCATGGTGTAAGAGGCATCAACAGGATGGGGGCAGCCAGGGGAAAGGCAGGTGGTGGTGGGCTAGGGCTATGGCATAGGAGGGGCCGTGGCATAGGGGCAGCCTGGTCGTGGCATAGGAGGCACTGGCGGGGTGGGGGCGACCTTGGGAGAGGCAGGGCTAGGGCAGCTGGCTCGAGGTGGCAGTGCAAGAGGCACCGACAGGATTGGGGCGACGGTAGGAGAGGTGGCAGCTGGCTCGAGGCTGTGGCGCATAAGCCATTAGTGGGGTCGGGGTGGCCGTACGAGAGGCGAGGCTGGGATGACTAGCTTAGGGCCATAGAGTAGGAGATGTCGGTGGGGTCAAGGTTGCTGTGGGCGAGGCGAGGCCGAGGCTATGGGGTCGAGGCTTCCTCGGAGGAGGTAGGGTCGGGGCTGTGGCATAGTAGGCACCAGTCGGGTCTGGTCGTCGGGATGGAGGACATGCAGGGAGCGGGGAACGTCGGTAATATGGTCGAATAAAATCACTAGCAACGGCATCTCCATTGCTAAAATCAAAACATCATCATTAATAATATTAAATTTTTAAAAATATTAAGTTTTGATTTTAAAATAATTTTTTTAAAAAAATTTTAGCGATGATAATTTTTTTATCACTAAAAAAATCATTAATAATCATATTTTTTTAAAATTATTTTTTAATATTATTTTTTCTTCTAGATCATTTTTTGGATGGTTAAAAATCAATATTGAATTTTATTAAATTTTTTGACTTAATTAATTTATTAATTAAATCTAAATTGATTTAAAATATATTTAAATAATTAAGCTTGACTTAGTTTAAACTAATTAGATTTTAATATTCTGAAAAGGACTTGAATTTAAAGTCTAATTAAATTAGGTTTGATAGGATTTCAAATTAGATTTGAATGAAATCTAAATTAAAATTTATTTTTTCTAATTGATTTAAATCAAATCAAATTTAATTAGGCTTAACTTAATTTTAGGATAATTTAGTTTAAAATCTAATTAGGACTTGAATTTAAAGTTTAATTGAATTAGGCTAGAAAGGATTTTAAATTAGATTTGAATCAGGTTCCAATTGGATTTGCATCGAATCTAATTTAAAAATTATTTTTTTAATTGATTTAAATTAAATTAAATTTAATTAGACTTGAATTAATATAAAGATAATTAGATTTTACTATCTAAGTAGGACTTGAATTTTAAAATCTAACTGAATTAGGATTGATTGGTTTTCTAATTAGATTCGAATTAGGTTCGAATTAAATCTAAATTAAAAATTATTTTTTTCGAACTAATCTAAATTAGCTTTAATTTGATTAATCTTGACTTAATTTGAGGCCAATTGGATTTTATAATCCATGTAGGATTTGGATTTGAAGCCTAATTGAATAAGATTTGATAGAATTTTAAATTAAATTCGAATTAAATTTGAATTGAATTTGAATATAATCATGGGTCAAGTTCTAATTGATGTAAATTAGCTTAAATTTAATTATGCTTAAATTAACTTGAAGATAATTAGATTTTACTATCCAAGTAGGATTTGAATTAAATGTTTAATTAAATTAAGATGGACAGAACTTTGAATTAGATTCGAATCAAATCTAAATTAAAAATTAGTTTTTTAAATTATTTAAATTAGCTTAAATTTAATTAGGTTTGACTTAATTTGAAGGTAATTGAATTTTACTATCTAGGTAGAACTTGAATTAAAAGTCTAATTAAATTAAAATTGACAGAATTTTGAATTAAATTTCAATTAAATCCAAATTTAAAATTAATTTATTTAATTAATATAAATTTAATTTAATTTAATTAATCTTGATTTAATTTAAGTTCAATTAGATTTTATAATCTAAGTAAAATTTGGATTCAAAGTTTAATTAAATTAGGTTTGGTAGAATTTCAAATTAGATTCAAATAGGGTTTGAATTAAATTCGAATTAGATTGGGTGGAGATTATTAACAATGACAAATCAGCCAACGCTAATTCCATTACCAATAATATTTTAAAATAAATTTTTTCAATCAATTATTTTTTAAAAATTATTAGAGGTGGCATGATTTTTATCGCTAATAGCTAAAATTAGCTATCATTAATATTTATTTTATATTTAAATAATATAAAAAAATTTAAAATTTTTAAATAATTTTAGTAGTGGCTTACACCATCACTAATAATTCTATTGCCATTGCTAATAATTAATTATTAATGATGAAACTTTTTTATCGCTAATAATCTAAATTTGCCATCGTTAATATTTTTTATATTTAAATATTTTTTTTAAAAAAATAAACTTTTATAGAAGATACTTGCCATCTTAAATAAAAATAGTACCATCACTAATAGTATTAGCTATGTCTATTTTTTTTTTTGTCAGTGTTTCGGTGGCAAAAAGTCTTTATTAGCGGCAAAAATTTTTGATATCACTGATATTCAATTTTCTTGTAGTGTACCATATACCAACTTCTATGATTTTAGGTTTGTTAGATAATCCAATTTGGATAAGTGATTCATGGTGCTGTATTGCATACTTATGGTTTCTTAGGATTGCTTGGCTTTGATTTCTAGGAAAGCTATTTTCAATCATATAATTAGGGCTAAAATGGCTTTAGACTTGTGCAACAATCATCCAAAAATGCTTGAAAGAAGTGAACTATTGACATGATATTTTTGTTATCAAATTTATAGCACATTCCAGTGTCTTGGTATCAAGTTCGCTTATGTGATGTCAAGTAATTTTCATAATTCTAGTGGCTTTCTTTGTCATTCTGGTTATTAGGAGGGATGATGTCACTAGTGGTGGAGTCAAAAATAATGGATATGGTCAAATGCAAAGTCCTTGATGGTGGAGAGCTGAAATCAAGACAACACTTAAATGTACATGGTAAAAGTGCGACCCTACCATCTATAACAGGTCACTCCTTTTACTATTGCTAGGAGTTGATATCATGTTCATATTGAAAATCTGGAGATGTCATTAAAAGCAAGTATAATTTAAGTAAATTTGACAATGGTTTCCTGATATTGTATAGAGAAAGACCGAGAAGATATTAAATTTGGGGTGGAGAACAAAGTTGATTTCGATGCAAAATTTTTAAAAGATGCTAAAGTGGTTCATGAATTGAAAGACTATCTCCAAAGTAATATTCTAAATCTATGCCTACAAGTTATTTGTACTTTTCTTTCCTTTTGAAAACTTATGTCACTCTCTCTTTTTCTCCTTCTTTCTCTTTTCAAGGTTGCAGTGTAGATATACACATGATTATCAAAATTGAAAGTGCGGATGTGGTACCAAATCTTCAGTCCATTATATCTACATCTGATGGGATGAGTCATTTTGCGGTTCATTAGAGTGGATTGTGTTCATTAGATAGAATACATCTTTCTTGCATCTAACGGGGTGAGTCATTTTGTGGTTCATTAGATAGAATACACATATGCCACCATAGTCCATGATGTTATAGATATAATGAGCATTTAGTCTTTGTTTAGTTTATTAAAATTTCATGGTTGTATGTTTTTGAATCTTGTCCAATAAATTGTGCACTATGATTTGGTATACCATCCTGTACCATCTGATACGGGGCGTATTGTACCAATACTGAACCAGTACACTATCTCATACTGTATGAACACTCAGTATGTTGTCTCATATAGACTTTTACGTATCAGAGCTAAGAATTGAAATTTCTTATTTTCCATTAGCCAAACATTTTAATCTTTTGACTTACAGTTGGTACTCTAGTTCCTTTTTTCCAGTAATAATCATATGATTTTTCTATTTAGGTTTCCACTAAAAGTTGTTAAGGTGATGCACACAGTGGCATTAAGGACTGAATCAACTCTATCTTAGTTTGTATCTACTCTACTTGCACAGTTAGGCATGAGGGGATCTCCACTAGATGCACCCCTAATGGCTGATGAAGCTAGGTATGAGTATGGAGGCACCTCTATATGTATGGTTAGTGGACCAGCAATATCCATTAATGACAGTTCTCAATACGTGGTAAGGGCAGAGGCTACGTATCATTATGAGAGTTACACCATATTTGATGATGCTGGGGCCGGTCCTAGTTATGTGGCGGCTATCATGGCACCTATGGAACATGAATGTAATGACCATATATCTCTTAATCAGCCTTATACATACCATGCCTAGGTTGAAGGATTGGAAACCATAATGGCCAATACAACTCTTTTTGAAAATGAAGCCACTATAAGCTATGATCCTAATCTACTAATGATGAGGATGAAGATAATGATGCAGAGTCTGATATTGGGGAGTCTAGTATAGAAGGGGATGCCCCACCACACGAGGTGCCTCTTGTTCCTAAATTTGGGCTGGTTGATGCATCCAACGACAATGAGGCTATATCCCATGAAGCATTGCCAAAACATCCATTGTTTGGTGGAAATGAAGAATTAAGAAAGAAAATGATATTCAGGTCAAAAGAACCAAGTCAATGCTTCATGAAATAGTACACTATTCACGCCCACCATCCCTTCAAAGTCTTTGAATCAGATAGGTTAAATGGAGCATCATGTATAAACAGTCTGATAGTTTTAGCCGACATCCCCATGCATACTATCAGACCAAGATACAACGATGGGAGATTATAGTATATAAAGGGCCACACATGTGTTTGAATGTAGATATGATGTAAGATCATCCACAGCTTGATTCATATATGATTGTCGATGTCATTAGAGGATTAGTTTGGGCTAAGATATCCATATCCATATCAGCTTGCCAAGCTTATGTATATGATACATTGCAGTGCAAGAAATATTACAAAAAGATGTAGCTAATTAAACAACTTATTATTAAAGAGTTATTTAGAGATTGGATAGAGTCCTATAATACATTAGGTCCTTAGCTAGCTATAGTTTGTCATGCCAATGAGGGGACTATGGTGGATTTTATAAAAATTCTTACGATAGAGTCGAACATAGAGGTTTTCCACCATATTTTTTGGGCATTCGGTCCATGCATTTAGGGCTTCCAGTTTTGTCACCCATAGATTAGTATCAATGCAATGCATATGTATAGCCACTAAAAGGGTACTCTCATGATAGCCATGGGCAAGGATAGAAATGGGAGTATCTATCCTCTAGCATTTGCCATTTGTGAAGGCGAGAACTGCAGTAGTTGGTCATGGTTTTTATGGCATTTGCACCATTACATGGTACGTGACCATATGGGGATTGGCATAGTCTCAAATAGGCATAAAGAAATATTAGTTGTTGTTTCAAATGAATCTATTAGATGGACAGTGTCGTATGAGTATCATAGATTATGCCTTAGATATATTAAGACAAACTTAAATAGTCGATTCCATGATGCGGCATTTTTGACTTATTTTCATCAAACTGTAAAGCAAAACTAATCTTGAAAGTTCCATCGAAGCATGCAACATAGAGAAAACATTGCCCAATTGCTTCCAATACCTTAAACAATATCCACTTGATGATTCGAGTAAATGGTTGCTAGCACATGATACAGATGGTTGTAGGTATGGAATAATGAATGCAAATCTATCTGAGAGTTTCAATAAAATTTTAAAGAGGGCCCATTCATTGCTAGTTATAGCTAGCGCTTGTGGTTCAGTGTTAGACATGGGATAGCAGCATGAAGGAGGGAGGCTGGTAGGGTTTTTACTGATAAGATTATATGTAAACTAAATGGACACCAACTGAAGCCTTGGGAGCATGGTGTGGTTAAGTATAATAACCAACCATGTTTGTATGAAATTCAGTTGAGATGTAGATATTATAGCCCTGATGAACTTGATTATATACAGACAGTTGACTTACGAGTGCACACATGCATATATCGGAAGTAGTAGTTACTACACTATCCGTGCTCACATTTGTTCGCTTTATGTACCAGTGAGAACTTATACTGGAAGCAATTCATGGGTGACAATTACACTATTGGACATTATGAGCAGTCCTATGCATCCACCTTCTACCCCTCAAAGAGTCTGGTTATAGGCCTGAGTGGACTGCACCTAGACATACTGCATCCATCTACAAGATCATATGAAAAGGGACGTTCATAATCAAGAAGAACCTAAAATGATATGGATATAATGGAGAGCCAAAATATCATATGATCTGAACAAGTTAAAGAGATGGGGCACAACTATGTAGATGCCCCCAATAGCGCTGATTTATCATTTTTTTTCATATAACATATAGACTATCTTTCTGCATGCTTTTGTTCTTTTTGAACTATTTTGGTAATGTACTCATGTAGTGTAAACTCTTAACAAAATTTGTGATGTTACCCTATTGTTGATGTTGGTCATTATCTTAAATTTGACATCTTTGATATGATTTATCATCTATCATTGATTGTTAATAATGTAATCAATTATTGTTAAATTAGAGGAATTTACTATCATTCATATGTTAAATTTATGAAATAATATATTTTACAGTAGATACGACATGGCTGGTTTAGACTCTAATGTGCACCTGGGGCTGATGGATCCTATTATGTTGTATCTCTTGACCCAACACCATAATGACCACACATATTCTGTAGAGGACATGGTGCCCCAACATTGTAGGCATAGAGGGTCTACGGCGATGCGCACCTACTGGCCACATGAGAGGATCATGCAGTATCTTCACATATCATATTTTTATGGATTATATAAAGTATGCAATATATAGCTTGACTGGATCTTCATCACAGCCATGGTAGAATGATGGCATCATGAGACTCACACTTTTCATCTACATGTCAGAGAGGTTTTGATCACATTGCAAGATGTTGCCATTCTCCTTGAGTTATGGGTACATAGGCCTACTATCAATGGTACTACATAGATCATCTAGTCAAATCTCTGCGAGGAGTTGTTTGGGATTACACCCCCAAAAATGATATTGTCGAGGTCTTCATTAAGATTTCACTAGCTTTGTGTCACTTTCCACCACTTACCAAATGATGCAGATGATGAGACTGTACGGAGGCAAGCTCGAGTATTCATTCTATATCTTATTGGTAGACATCTATTCATCGATAAGTTTGAATCCCATGTGCAGTTGTTGTACTTACCACTGTGATGTGATCCTTACATATGTGGATGCTTGAGTTGGGATAGTGCTACTTTAGCATTCCTATATCACGAGCTCTATAGAGCAACTAGGTTAGATGCGCATGAGATAGCTGGGCCATTGGTGTCAGATGTATGCCCTAGAAGTCAGATTAGCTAAACACTTATAATGCACTTTGACTATAAATTAATAAAAGGATTATTTTCTATCACAGTGTGTATTTAAAATGTCTGTGATACATTCTTTGAGTTAATGATAATGACAATTTATATTTTCAAGAGTTAAAAATTTAAGATATAAATTTTCATAATTAACTCATAAATTGCTCCTGACCATAGGATCATCATGAGGATGGTGATCGATCCGGAAGATAGGTGTATGATCGCTTTCTTAGGATAGATGCGTCTTGAGTTTACAGTGTGGAGACATTGAAGCAAGAGTATAGGTACTCGTTAGAGAATGAGGATACTAAGCATGACCACCTCGAGTAGTTATAAAGAAGTCTATCTTCTCATCGATGACTGGCTCAATGCTGCAATGGTGTGTCTGGTTCTTTGACTTGAGATGCATCGGTAGTTCACCTTAAGGGTGTTATAGTTTGACTACACCATAACTTGGTCTCCTAGCCATTCGAAATCCTGAGGTATATGTTGACTATAGTATGTTCATTGTAGAAATTGGATTGTACCAATAGGAGATCTATCTATCTCGATAGATGAGGAGTATCCCTATGATAATCATGAGATTGAGTCTACAAGCCCATGGCCATGGCAGTATGAAGATTTTAGAAAAATTTCTATTAGGATTTTACATCAAACTCGAATCGAATGATTAATTTATATAACGGATGTTGGGTTTGATGAGTTCTCCTTAACCCTAATCCGGTCGGGGCTTAAGATAGAAGAACTCAATCATAAAGGTAGCTACATCGAGAGGTTCATTTTTGATTTTGGTGGCTTACGACCATATACTGCTAGGTGTCACTGATAAATTTTGAGAGCAATTAGAATAATCTTGATGGTCAATCATTCTAATTATATGAATCAAAAAAGTTTTGGTCCATCGAAAGATGTTTCAATGATATCGATGATAGAGATTATGATATATCTCATTTGATGAAGAAATCCTAATTTTTTGATTTAGGTTCATTTAGATTTGATCAGATCAAGAGAGATATTTTAAAAATTTCTCTCATATATTCAGATCAGATATGAGATATTTTAGATCTAATTTTATAGATCTAATAAATAAAATAAAAATAAATTAAATCTAATTTAATTTATATCTTGATGTTGGGTAATCTGATTACCCATTGATGATCCTGTTGATTGCCTGAGGTTCTAGATCTAACCATGCAAGTGCCTAGCCTCTACCAATATCCACTCAAGCTGGATCTGAAGATCTTCTCTTTTTTATCACCTCTCTAAAAATTAGATCTAGATCTGATTTGGAAGATCTTCAAAATTCCTTTCGAAGATTTGTTGTCGTCTTTGCAACAGTGCTGCCTTCTTCCTTTCTTGTCAGCTTTTTCTTTCCTGGATCGCACCAAACTGGAGCCCAACTTTCCCTGAAAGTGGAGAGGAGAGAGAGGATTAGAATATGGCATGGAGGAGGGAGAGGGGTAGCCTTGGGGTGTGGCTAAGAGAAAAAACTCTATGAAAGTGCGACGTAGATAGGGTTTATATAGACCCTACTGCGCCATGCAGTGCCACATCATCCCGGTCAATCATGTTGCTTTGGATAATCAGATCTAAATCTGATTGGTGGGATGACATCACCTAATCCAATTAGATGAGAGCCCCACTAATTCATCCTTAGATGGCACTTAAGACTGGTCGAAGTCTATAGTTATGGGCCACCTAAGTAGAAACCCATAAGCAATCTAGAGTTCCATTCGTATGAGACTCTAGGCGTCCCTATCCATGGGTGCACACCTCCCTAGGCATGTGCCCCCTCCTTTCCAAATTCTAGCAAGAGGACAAGCTCCTATCTACTCTCCAATAGGTGCATGACACATGGGCAGATGTCCAAGGGTCAAAGGTCAACGTTTGACTAAAGTAAAAGAAAAAGAATTAGCAGGTGATGAAAAATGGCAGGTGTTGTCTCAAATTTATCTCATAAATTAAGACAATCCTTTTCTGATCTGGACAAGCTCAAGTCAGACCAAGTAAAGATATTTGAGTGAGCACAAACTCATTTGTCTTAGTCGAGACAACTTTTAATGATAATAAAAGGAGAATGTTAGGCTCAATCGTGTGCTAGCACGATTTTCATGAATCTAATTGAATCTAATTCAAATCAATTAAACTGGGTTAGTTCAATTGATGATGTCCAAATCTAAACTCTTATTTGTATGACCTAGTTAGATTCAGTTCTGTATAGTAATGGGATATGTCGTGATCTCTATCATCGACATCATCAAAACTCCTTTCGATGGATTAGAACTCTTCTGATTCAGACAACTAGAATGATCGATCATCTAAATCATTCTAATTGCTCCCAAAATCCATTAGTGACACCTAGCAGTATATGGTGGCAATCCATCAAAACCAAAATTGAACCTCTTGATGCAGCTACTTATGTGATTAAGTTCTTCTATCTTGAGCCCCGATCAGATTAGGATTAAGGTGTACTCGTCAAACCCTAATTTCTATCATATGATTTAATCATTCGATTCAAGTCCGATGTGAAAACCTTAATAGAAACTCTTTCTATTATTTCACTTTGCCATGGCCATGGACTTATGGACTTGATTCTCATGATCATCATAGGGCCGCTCCTCATCCACCGAGATAGATAGATTTTCTCTTGGTGCAATCCAATTCCTACAATGAATATGCTGTAGCCAATATACACCTCAGAATTCCAAATAGCTAGAAGACCGAGTCATGGTGTAGTCAAACTATAACACCCTTAAGGTGAACTATCGATGCACCTCAGATCAGAGAACCAGACACACCACTGCATCTTCTTATCAGTCATCAATGAGAAGATAGACTTCCTTATGACTGTTCAAGGTGGCCATGCTCAGTGCCCTCATTTTCTAACGAGTACCTGTATTCTCGCTCTGGTGTCTTAACACCATAGACTCAAGACTCATCTACTATAAAGAAGCGATTGTACACCAACCTTCAGGATCAATCACCATCCTCATGATGATCCTACGGTCGGAAGCATTTTATGAGTTAATAATAAAAATTTTTATCTTAAATTTTCAACTCTTAAAAATAAGAATTATCATTACCATTAACTCAAGGGATATATCACAGACACTAAATACACATTTATGATAGAAAATAACCCATTTTATTTATTTATAGTCAAAATTATAATTTTGTTCCTAGAAGTGTATTACAAGTATCAGCCAATTCTGGCTTCTATGGCACACATATCTAACAAACTCTCACTTGACCTAAAGTCAATTGGCTATAAATCTAGGTTCCATCTTCTCAAGGTGGGCTTCGATCTTCTACTGGCCCAATGGCTTTGTAAGTGGTTCCATCGCATTATCTACAGAATCAACTCTCTTGACCTCGGCGTATCCCTTCTCGAGGTAATCATGGATGAGGTGGTATCGCCGCTCGATGTGCTTGGATTTCTGGTGAGACCTCGGCTTCTTAGCAAGGGCTATGGTGCCATTGTTGTCATAGTACAGAGGAATGGCATTTGATGGCATCACTTCGATCTTTGTGGTAAATTTTTTGTACCAAAATGCCTCTTTTGCAGCTTCTGATGCAGTGATGTATTCTACTTCCATGGTGGAATCTGCTATCATTGTCTGCTTGGAATTTTTTCAACTACAACTCCACCATTACACACAAATAGACTCTCGGATGTCGACTTTCAATCATCTACATTAGACATAAAATTCGAGTCTGTATCCCTTTTGACTTGGAGTTCTCCATTACCAAAGACCAACAATATATCCTTAGTTCTTCTCAAGTACTTAAGGATATATTTCATAGAAGTCCAGTATTCTTCATCTGGATTCGACTGATATCTACTCGTGACACTCATAGCATGGGCTATACCAAGTCGTATACATAACATGGCATACATGAGGCTCCCTATTGATGAAGCATAAGGGATCTTGCTCATACGTTCTATTTCCTCAGGTATGCTAGGATACATCTTTTTGGAAAGATGAATACCATGTCTGTAGTGTACCAAATCTTTCTTAGAGTTTTCCATGTTAAACCTCTTTAGCACTTCCTCTATGTACATCTTCTATGAAAGTTCTAGCATCCTATTCAGTCTATCTCTATAGACCTTAATTCCTAAAATAAAGGATGCTTCTCCTAGGTCTTTCATGGAGAATTCTTTAGATAACCATATTTTAACTATGGTCAACATAGAAATATCATTCCCAATAAGGAGGATGTCATCTACGTACAATACGAGAAAGACAACAGTGCTCCCACTGACCTTTTTGAAGATATATGGCTCATCTTTGTTTTTGATGAAACCAAATAATTTGATCACATCATTAAAATGAGTATTCCATCTCCGAGATGCTTGCTTAAGTCCATATATGGACCTTTGCAGCTTGCATACCTTGTGATCATCATCACTGGATGTGAAACCTAGTGGCTGTTCCCTGTTCCATATAGATATCTTCCCTTAAGATATCCATTTAAGAATGCCATTTTTACGTTCATTTGCCATATTTTATAATCAAAATAGGCTGCAACAGCAAGCAATGTGCAAATGGATTTAAGCATAGCTATTGGCAAAAAGGTATCCTGATAGTCAATGCCTTCGCATTGACTATAACCTCTTGCCATTAATCTAGCTTTGAATGTCTCCATATTTCCATCTGCACCAATCTTTCTCTTGTAGATCCATTTACATCCAATAGGTACTATACCTTCTGGTAGATCTACCAAGGTCTAGACTTGATTTGAGTGCATCGAATCAATTTCTGACTTCATTGCCTCTAACCATTTCTCAGAATCGATGTTCGATATCGTCTTATTATAGATTTTGGAATCATCACCATGAACCCCATTACCTATGAGAAATATTTTCTCTACTTTCTCTGAAATAGTACCTAAGTACCTCTCAAGGGAATGGAAAACTCTTTCCGATCTACAAGATGGAGGAGGTAGTGACTGGATTGGCTTAATCTGATTTTGTTCCATTTGGTCCTTAGCTCGTTGCTCTTGTGAGACTTTCTCCTCAAGCTTGATCTGCTTTCCAATCCCGCTATCTTGAACAAACTATTTTTCAAGAAAGATGGCATGTCGACTTACAATCACATTGTGATCTCTGGAATGTTGAAATAATATCCTAATGACTCTTTAGGATATCCTATAAATTGAGCTCTAAAGGACCTAAAGTCTAACTTGCTCGTTTGTTGTCTTTTGACATGAGCCGAACAATCCCAAATTCTGAGATGACTCAAACTTAGTTTCTTACCATGTCATATCTCATACGGCATGGTAGGAACGGTTTTAGAAGGAATCCTATTCAGTAAGTATATTATAGTTAACAAACAATATCCTTAAAGAAAATTAAGAAGGTCTGTGAAGCTCATCATAGATCGAACCATATCTAATAGAGTCCAGTTCCTCCGTTCTAAAATCTCATTGAGTTGAGGTGTTCCAGGTGGAGTCCATTGAGAGACTATGCCATTTTTCTTGAGATAGTCCAGAAATTTTCGACTAAAGTATTCACCTCCTTGATCTAATCGAAGAACCTTAATGGGTTTTCTTGTTTGCTTTTCTACTTCATGTCTGAATTTTTTGAACTTTCCAAAAGTTTCAGACTTGTGTCTCATAAGATACACATACCCATACCTAGATAAATCACCGATAAAGATTATGAAGTAGACAAAGTTGCCTCTAGTTGGCACATCAAATGGGCTGCACACATCAGTATGTACTAAGACGAGAAGATCCATGGCCCTTTTCCCATGTCCTATAAAAGGGAGCTTAGTCATTTTGCCATGAAGATAAGATTCATAAATTGGATATGACTCGAAAGTCAATGGACTCAATAGCCCAATTTTCTTCAATTTGTTAATCATATCTTCTACTGTATGACCTAGTCTTAGGTGCCATAGATACCTATCGTTTGGACTATCCCTAGGTCATTTCATGGTGTTCACATTTTGCTCGATATTAAAAATAGATACATCAATATGTAATTGATAAAGACCATTAATAAGAAAACCACTTGCAATTTTATTTTATTTATAAAGAATATTACAATAGTCCTTAAGAAAACTAATTACATAGCCTTCTAATGGAAGGCAAGAAATAGAAATCAAATTTCTGCTTGCTACAAGCACATAATAACAGTCTTTTAACACTAAGTCTAAACCAGATGGTAGTTGAAGAGGGTATGTTCCCATGGCCATGATAGGAACTCTTGCTCCATTTTCGATGCACAGGATCATCTCACCATCCCTCAGCCTCCTGCTATCCTCAAGATCCTACATGAAAGTGCACAAATGAGCACTAAAAGTAGAGTCAAGCACCCAATTGGATGCAGAGAAAACTGTAAGGTTAGATTCAATAACGAGCATACCTCCAGAAGGATCTGTCTCCTTATTCTTCAGGGTGGCCAGGTATGTAGGATAGTTTCACTTCCAGTAGCCATCATTATTGCAATGAAAATATTTTTCTTTGTCAGCGGCCTTCTTCTTCAGCTCTGCCTTTTTCTTCTTTCCTCCTTTCACCTTTTACTTTTTTGCAAACTAATTCTTTTCAAAAGACTTTCTCTTGGAAGAAGTCCATTCCATAGCAAGCACTGTGCCTTTAGAACCTTTCATAGAAAGCTCAGCAGTAACCAGCATGTTCATAAGTTCGACCAAGGAATTTTGAAGTTTATGCATATGGTAGTTCATAATGAACTGTCCATATGCATCAGTCAAAGATTGTAGAATTATGTCATTCTGTAGATCCAAGTCTAACTTCACTTTAAGCTTCTCAAGATCTTCCAAATCCTTGATCATCATCAGACAATGATCTTAGACTGACTGCCCATCATGCATCTTAGCCTTGAATAGTCGTTTAGTGACTTGATACTTCGCTACACGACTCTGTTCACCAAACATCTCTTATAGGTGAGCCAATATTTGGCGAGCAGTCTTAATATCTTCATGTTGATGCTGAAGTTTATCAAACATTGAGTCCAACATGTAATATCTGGCCTTGTTATCTTCGTCTGTCCACTTATCTAGAGATGCTCTCTATTCAGCGGATGGATGAACTGGTAAGGTGGAAGGGTTTTGGTCTAATACATGAGTTAACTTTTTGAAATCCAAAATAATTTTAAATTTCCAAAGCCAATTCTTGTAATTTGGTTCGGTCAGTCTATGGGTGTCCAGGATTCATGCTAGTGGGTTGGATGCAGATATTTTTCTGTAGAGAGTCAAAATTTTTAGTTAGATATTGTAATTAAGACTTAACCAATTTATTTAGGAGTTTTATTTCTAAACAAATTAGCTTCCACTATTTTTTTGGATCCCTACACTTTCTCTGTTGAGATGCGAAAATCTTCACGATTAATGATTTTTAGTGGATGGTGCGGTTCCACCAACTGACTCATCATCTCACCTAACAGTTATTGATGATGGGTTAGCTAATGAGTGAACAACTCTTGTTCAATGATTCTCTAATCATGGTGCATCCAAACTTGATCTTGAATTTATGAATCTCACCATGTCCGAAATATTGATCCACTCTTTAGTTAAGTCAGACCCACCATTTGCATAGATTGGATTCCTAATTGAGTCTCTCACTATATTTGAAATATTGAGCCCAATTCATCCTTCAGCTCATAGCATCCAATGCCTAATAGATATGGTTACGTCTTTCTAGTGCAATTGAACCATTATAACCAACTGAGAATAATCAACCCCGGGAAGGGCCCACACATCTACAATGGTGGAAGACCTTAGACTTAATCTTTTCTTAGGAAGATTTGATTTAGGTCTCATTAAACTAGACTTGACATAGTCATAACCATTATGACTAACCTAATGGCATGGGTTAGCTTGGATTATTGACCACCTCAGATCAGAATTGAGTCAACAAACATGGTCAGGTAAGTAAGACCGATGGAAGGGATATGCCATTAACTCAATAAGAATGCATTCGAGTCGAATAGCTCCTAATTAAAAATCAATCGATCGTATCTGCTAGACTTACCTTAGACACCAAATTGTTAAGCAAGAATCAATCGAATTAGCTTACAATGCAAACTCTAACTACTGAGCCTAATTAGGTCTTAGCTTGATCGATCACTCATGTGGCTCGATCTTGACCCAGACTTAATCCTATTAGGCTGGTCAATTTAAGCACTATTGATCCCATCTAACCAACTCTTGATTCGATTTGATCAACTGCTTAGACCTAATTGAGCTACCCAAGCCCGAACCCAATTTTATGAATATGTCTTAGATGTAAAATTCTCAATTTTAGATCTAATTAATATTTTATAATCTTAATTCTTAATTAAGTTTGGGATTTATAAACAAAACATGTAAATTAAAATCTTAGGATTTCACGATCTAGAATTTTGCAGAAAGTAAGTTCTTAATTTCTGATTAAGGACGAATGCGCAGCACCTGTACACATCATAAGATTACCCCATCAAATGGGAGGAGAGGGTACTTGAACCCTGCTTTGTTCTTATGGTCGGACGGCCAAGGAAAATGCCTTAATCAAAAATATAAATCTACAAAACTAGTTAGATCTACATCATATATCTCATATATAAAAATTGATCTAACTTAATACATGTTTTGCATACATCTCATGTATCATATCATGCATGTTTTTTAGATCTAAATTATCTCATGATTATTTAAAAGATCAGATTTAAATGATCACATCAAAATAAATTCTAATCTAGATAATTATGTAGAACTATTCTACAACTAGTCTAATCATGCATGCATCATATCTCATATGACCTAAAAATTAAATAATTTTATTTTCTATTCTTTAGATCTTATTATAATATTTATAATCATCAAAAAAAAATAAATAGATCTAAAATTATAATCTAATCAAAATAAATCATGATCATGCAAGATAACGTATAGAACTATTCTATTTTACAACTAGTCATGCATATTGTAGAACTTAGATCTATATTATTTAATTTTAATTTTTTTGATTTCAAATCTAATCACATCTTATATGACATCTAAAATCATCTAATTATTAGATTAAAAATAAAATAAAATTAGATCTAAATAATTTAGAGAACCTGACTCTGATATCAGTTGAAAAAAAAATCCTAATTTTTTGGATCAAATTCATTCAGATCTGATCGGATCAAGAGAGATATTTCAAAAATTTCTCTCAAGCATCCAAATCATATCTAAGATGTTTTAGATCTAATTTTATAGATCTAATAAATAAAATAAAAATAAATTAAATCTAATTTAATTTATACCTTGATGTTGGGTAATCTGATTACCTTTGATGATCCTATCAATTGTCTGAGGTTCTGGATCTAGCCATGCAAGCGCTTAGCCTCTATCGATATCCACTTAGATTGTATCTAGAGACCTTCTCCTTCTTTATCACCTCTCTAAAAATTAGATCTGAATCTTATTTGGAGGATCTTCAAAACTTCTTTCGAAGATTTATTGTCGTCTTTGCAGCAGTGTTGCCTTCTTCCTTTCTTGTCATCTTTATCTTGCCTGGATCGTACCAAACTGGAGCCTAACTCTCCTTGGGCATGGAGAGGAGAGAGGATCAGAAGATGGCATGGAAGAGGGAGAGGGGCAGCCTTGGAGCATGGCTAAGAGAAAAAACTCTATGAAAGTGGGGCACAGATAGGGTTTATATAGACCCTGCTGCGCTATGCAGTGCCACATCATCCCGGCCAATCATGTTGCTTCATATAATCGATCTAAATCTGATTGGTGGAATGACATCACCTGATCCAATCAGATGAGAGCCCCACTAATTCATCCTTAGATGGCACCTAAGACTGGTCAAAGTCTATAGTTATGGGCCACCTAAGTAGAAACCAAGAAGCAACCTGGAGTTCCATCCATATGGGACTCCGGCATCCCTATCCATAGGTGCACGCCTCCCTAGGCATGCACCCCCTCCTTTTCAAATTCTAGCAAGGGGACAAGCTCCTATCTACTCTCCAATAGGTGCGTGATACATGGGCAGATGTCCAAGGGTCAAAGGTCAATGTTTGATCAAAGTCAAAGGACAAGAATTAGCAGATGATGGAAAATGGCAGGTGTTGTCTCAAATTTATCTCATAAATTAAGACAATCCTTTTCTAATGTAGACAAGTCTAGTCAGACCAAGTAAAGATACTTGAGTGAGCACAAACTCATTTGGCTCAGTCGAGATAACTTTTAATGATAATAAAAGAAGAACGTTAGGCTCAATCATGTGCTAGCATGATTTTCTTAAATCTAATTGAATCTAATTCAAATCAATAAAATTAAATTAGTCCAATTGATGATATCCAGATCCAAACTCTTGTTTGTATGACCTAGTTAGGTTCAGTTCTATATGGTAATGGGATATGTCGTAATCTCTATCATCAACATCATCGAAACTCCTTCTGATGGATCAGAACTCTTCTGATTCAGACAACTAGAATGATTGATCATCTAAATCATTCAAATAGCTCTTAAAATCTATCAGTGACACCTAGCAGTATATGGTGGCAACCTATCAAAATTGAAAATGAATCTCTCAGTGCAGCTACTTGTGTGATTAAGTTCTTCTATCTTGATCCCCGATCAGATTAGGGTTAAGGTGAACTCGTCAAACCCTAATTTCTATGATATGATTTAATCATTTGATTCAAATCTGATATGAAAACCTTAATAGAAACTCTTTCTATTATTTCACTCTACCATGGCCATGGGTTTATGGATTTGATTCTCATGATCATCATAGGACTACTCCTCATCCACCAAGGTAGTAGATTTTCTCTTGGTGCAATCCAATTCCTACAATGAACATGCTATAGCCAACATACACCTCAGGATTCCGAATGGCTAGGAGACCGAGTCATGATGTAGTCAAACTATAACACCCTCAAGGTGAACTGTTAATGCACCTCAAGTCAAAGAATCAGACACACCACTGCAGCTTCGAGTCAGTCATCAACGAGAAGGTAGACTTTCTTTTGACTGCTCGAGATGGTCACGCTCAGTGTCCTCATTTTCTAATGAGTATCTGTACTCTCACTCCGATGTCTCTATACCGTAGACTCAAGACTCTTCTACTATGAAGAAGTGATTGTACATCAACCTTCCAGATCAATCACCATCCTCATGATGATCCTACGGTCGGAAGCATTTTATGAGTTAATAATGAAAATTCTTGTCTTAAATTTTCAACTCTTGAAAATAAGAATTATCATTACCATTAACTCAAGGGATATATCATAGACACTAAATATACATTTATGATAGAAAATAATTTATTTTATTTATTTATAGTCAAAATTATAATTTTGCCCTTAAAAGTGTATTATAAGTGTCAGCCAATTCTGACTTCTAGGGCATACATATCTAACATCATTACCATATGGAGCTAAACCTAACTGGATCACACAAACAAGAGTTTGGATTTGGATCTCATCAATTAGGCTAACTAGTTCAGTTGATTTGGATTAGATTCAATTAGGTTCAACAAAATCATGCTAGCACATGATTGAGCCTAACATTCTTCTTCTGCTATTAAAAGATTTCAAATGTCACTTAGATAATGATTAGATCTAAAATTAGAAAACTAAGAATTATATTATTTAGATCTGTAGTGTATGAGATGCATGATTAGACTAGGAATAGAATAGTTTTATATGTAATCTAGTGTAACCATGTTGTTATTTTGATTAAATATGATTTTAGATCTATTTTATTTTTATTCTTCTGATGTTATAAATATTATAATCAGATATAAAAAATAAAAAATATAATTTTTAATTTTTAATTTATTCATATGAGATATGAAAGATGTAAGCTTAGACTAGTTATAAAATAGTTCTATAAACTATCTAGAATAGTTTTATTTTGATGTAATCAAATTTAAAATTTTATTTTTTAGACATAATATATGATGTATTAGATCTGAAAGCATGCATGGTTGATTGAGTTATGACACATAAGATGTATGCAAGACATGTATAGGTTAGATCATTGATTGTATATGTGATATATGATTTAGATCTAACTTATTTTATTTTAGAAAATATATTTTTGATTAATGCATTCCCCTTGGTTGTTCGATCATAAGAATAAAGTAGGTTTTAAAGGCTCTCTCCTCCCATTCAATGGGATGTTCTTATGATGTGTAGAGGTGCTATGCATTCATCCTTAATCAGTAATCAGAATTTATTTTCTGCAAAATACTAGATATTAAAATCTTAAGATTTTGATACATATTTTGTTCATCAACCCAAACTTAATTAAGAATTAAGATTATAAAATTGATTAGATCTTAAAATTATGAATTTTCAGATCTAAGATACCTTTATAAAATTGGGTTTGGGCTTGGGTAGCTCAATTAGGTCTAGCAATTGATTAAACCAAATCAGGAGTTGGTTAGGTGAGATCAAAGAAAGCTTAGATTTGACCAACCTAATAGGATTAAGTCTAAATCAAGATTGAATTATATTGAGATGTGACTTGATCAAATCAAGACCTTATTTGGCTCCATGGTTTGAGTCTGGATTGTAGGCTAATCTGATTAATTCTGATTCAATAATTTAGTGTCTAAGGTAAGTCTAGCAGATACGATCGACTGGTTCTTAATTAGGAGCTAATCAATCTGAATGCGCTCTTATCGAATTATTGGCATATCCCTTCCATCGGTCTCACTTACTTGGCCATTTGTATCGATCCAATTCTAATTTGAGGTGGCTAACAATTTAAGTCAACCCATGCTACTAGGTTAGTCATAATTGTTATGACAAAGTTAAGTCAAGTTTAAAGAGATCTAAATTAAATCTTCCTAAGAAAATATTAAGTCTAAGATCTTCCACCATTGTAGGTGCATGGGCTCTTTTTGGGTCGATTATTCTCAGCTGGATATAGTGATTCAGTTGCACCGAAGAGACACAACCATGTCTATTAGGCATTGGATGCTATGGATTGGAGGATGGATTGAGCTCAATATTTTGGACATGGTGAGAGATCAAATCAGAAATTTAATTCATGCAAATGGTGGGTTTGATTTAACTAAGGATTTGATCAACATTCTAGACATGGTGAGATTCATGAATTAGAGATCAGGTTAGAATGCACCATGCTTAAAGAATTATTAGACAAGAGTTATCTACTCATCGATTGATCCATCATCAATAACTGTTAGATAAAGTGATGAGCCAGTCAGTGGGACTGCACCATCTACTAGAAATCTTTGATCGTGAAAATTTTTGCATCTCTACTAAAAAAGTGTAGGGATCCGAGTAAATAGTAGGAGCCTAATTTATTTAAAAATAAAACTCCTAAATAAATTGATTAAGTCTAATTATAAAATCTAACCAGAAACTTTGACTCTCCATAGAAAAATATCTACATCCAACCTACTAGCCCATATCCTGGACACCAATAGATTGATCGGACCTAACTACAAGGATTGGCACCGAAACTTCTAAATATATAGTTTTAGATTCTGAGAAGTTGACTCATATGTTGGAATAGTATCTTTCCACTTTACCAGTCCATCCATCCACTGAACAGAGAGCATCTTTAAAAAAATGGATGGATAAAGATAATAAAACTAGGTATTACATGTTGGGCTCGATATTTAATGAGCTCCAGCACCAACATGAAAACATAAAAACTAGCTACCAAATGTTGGCTGACCTGCAAGAGTTGTTTGGTGAATAGAGTCATGCAGCCAAATATCAAGTCACTAAGAGACTTTTTAAGGCTCGGATGCATGATGGGCAGTCAGTTTAAGATCATTATTTGATGATGATCAAGGACTTAGAAGAGCTTGAGAAGCTTGGTGTCAAGTTAGATCAGGATCTACAGATTGATATAATTCTGCAGTTCTTGATTGATGCATATGGGCAGTTCATCATGAACTACCATATGCATAAACTTCAAAATACCTTAGCTAAACTTATGAATATGCTGGTTACTGCTAAGCTCTCTATGAAAGGTTCAAAGGGCTCAGTGCTTACTGTGGAGCAAACTTCTTTCAAGAAAAAATCTTTTGTAAAGAAGAAGTCTATGAAGAAGTAGAAGGTGGAAGACGGGAAGAAGAACAAGGTAGCCAAAGAAGAAGGCCACTGATAAGAAAAAATATTTCCATTGCAATACTGATAGCCATTGAAAGCGGAACTGCTCTCTTTACCTAGCCAACCTGAAGAACAAAAAGGAGACAGGTCCTTCTAGAGGTATGCTCGATATAGAATCTAATCTTATGATTTTTTTTGCATCCAGTTGGGTGGTTGACTCTGACTTTAGTGCTTACCTGTGCACTTCTATGTAGGGTCTTGAGGATAGTAGGAGATTGAAGGATGGTGAGATGATCCTATGCATCGAAAATGGAGCATGAGTTATTATTATGGCCGTGGGAACCTACCCTCTTCGACTATCATTAAAAATAGATTTAGTACTTAGGGACTATTTTTATGTGTCTGCAGTAAGCAAAAATTTGATTTTTGTTTCATATTTAGCATAGGAAGGCTATATAATTAGTTTTCTTAAGAACCATTGCAATATTCTTTTTGAAAGAAATAAAATTGCAAGTGGTTTTCTTATAAATGATCTCAATCAGTTATATGTTGATGTTTCTATTTTTAATATCGAGCAAAACATGAATGCCATAGGATCAAAGTGACCTAGGAATAGTCTAAATGATAGGTATCTTTAGCACCTTAGGCTAGATCATATAGCTGAAGATAGAGTTAACAAATTGGAGAAATTCGACCTATTGAGTCTGTTGACTTTTGAGTCATATCCAATTATGAATCATGCCTTCATGATAAAATGACCAAGCTCTCTTTTGTAGGATATGGAAAAAGGGCTACTGACCTACTTGCCTTGGTATACATAGATGTGTGTAGCCCATTTGATGTGCTAGCTAGAGGTAATTATGTCTACTTCATCATCTTTATCGATGATCTATCTTGGTACAGGTATGTATATTTGATGCAACATAAGTCTAAAGCTTTTGAAAAGTTCAAAAAATTTAGACTCGAAGTAGAAAATAAATAAAAAAATCCATTAAGGTTCTTCGATTAGATCGAGAAGGTGGATACCTTAGTCAGAATTTCTAAACTATCTTAAGAATAATGACATAGTCTCATAATGGACTCCACCTGAAATGCCACAACTCAACGAAATTTTAGAATGGAGAAATCGGACCATATTAGATATGGTCCAATCCATGATGAGTTTCACGGACCTCTCTGAGTTTCTTTGGGGACATAGTCTTATGACAGTAATATTTCTAGTGAATAGAATTCTCTCTAAAACCATTTCTACTACACCATATGAGATATGGCATGGTAAGAAATCAAGTTTGAGTCATCTCAAAATTTAGGATTGTCTGGCTCATATCAAAAGATAGCAGGGGGATAAGTTAGAATCTAGGTCCTTTAGAGCTTGGTTCATTGGATATTATTTCTATCTTCTAGAAGACTATAATGTGATTATGAGTCAACATGCCATCTTTCTTGAAAAGTAGTTTGTTCTAGATAGTGGCATCGAGAGATAGATAAGTCTCAAGGAGAAGGTCTTTGATGAGCAACGAGCTAAGGAACCTGAGGAATCCAATTAGTTAGAGCCAGTCTAAACACTACCTCCACCATCCCGTAGATCAAATAGGATTTTTCGTCCTCCTGGAAGGTACTTAGATAATATTCAAGAGGATGTAGAAAAAATGTTTCTCATGGAAAATGGAGTTCATGATTATGATCCCAAAACTTATGATGAGACGATATTAGATATCGACTCGAAGAAATGGTTAGAGGTAATGAGATTAGAAATTGATTCAATGCGCTTAAACCAAGTCTGGACTTTAGTAGATCCACCTAAAGATATAATATCTATTGGATGTAAATGGATCTACAAAAGAAAGATAGGTGCTGATAGAAATATAGAGACATTCAAAGCAAGGCTCGTAGCAAAAGGATATAGTCAACGCGAAGGCATTGACTATCATGATACTTTTACCAGTAGTCATGCTCAAATCCATCCATACATTGCTTATTGTTACAGCCTATTTTGATTATAAAATATGACAAATGAACGTAAAAAGGATATTCTTAAATGGATATCTTGAAGAAGATATCTATATGGAATGGTCGCTTGGTTTCGCATCTAGTGATGGTGATCACATGGTATGCAAGCTGCAAAGGTCCATATATGGACTTAAGCAAGCATCTCGGAGCTGGAATGCTCATTTTAATGATGTAATCAAATTATTTGATTTCATCAAAAATGAGGAGTCCTATGTATTTAAAAAAGTCAGTGAGAGCGCTGTTGTCTTCTTCGTACTATACATGGATGACATCCTCCTAATTAGAAATGATATTTTCATGTTGACTACAATTAAAATATGGTTGTCTAAGGAGTTTTTTGTGAAAGATCTAGGTGAGGCATTCTTTATTCTGAGAATTAAAGTCTATAGTGATAAATTGAATAGGATGTTGGGTCTCTCATAGAAGATGTATATAGAGGAGGTGCTAAAGAGGTTTAGCATGAAAAGCTCCAAAAGAGGTTTAGTACCCATTAGACATGACATTCATCTTTCCAAGAAGATGTGTCATAGCACACCTAAGGAGATTGAATGCATGAGTAAGATCCCTTATGCTTCGGCAATAAGGAGCCTTATGTATGCCATGCTATGTACACGACCTGATATTGTCCATGCTGTGAGTATCACGAGCAGGTATCAATCGAGTCCAACCGAAGAGCACTGGACTTCTATGAAATGTATCCTTAAAGTACTTAAGAAAAACTAAGGATATGTTTCTAATCTTTGGTAATGGAGAACTCTAGGTTTAGGGGTATACAGACTCAGATTTTATATCCGACATAGATGATCAAAAGTCGACATTTGAAAGTTTGTTTATATGCAATGGTGGAGCTGTTAGTTGGAAGAATTTCAAGAAAATGGTGATAGCAGACTCCACCATGGAAGCAGAATACATCACTGCATCGAAAGCTATGAAGGAGGCATTCTAGTACAAGAAGTTCATCGTAGAGCTCTAAGAGATGCCATCAGATGCCGTCTCTCTATATTGTGACAACAATGGTGCCATTGCCCTAGCTAAGTGAAGGAAAATCCTGATTTTCCGATTTAGGTTCGTTCAGATCTGATCAGATCAAGAGATATATTTCAAAATTTTTTCTCTTGATTTCAATCAGATCTTGATATATTTTAGATCTAATTCTTATTATTTTAATGATTAAAATATTTTTAGATAAATTAAATCAAATTTAACTTACCTTGAATCGGGTAATCCTATTACCCGTTGATGATCCTGTATGCAGCGGAAGGTTCTGGATCTAGCCACGCAAGCGCCCGACCTCTACCGATATCCACTCGGGCTGGATCTAGAGATCCTCTTCTTCTCTATCACATCTCCAAAAATTAGATCTAGATCTGATATGGAGGATCTTCAAAATTCCTTTTGAAGATCAGTAGTCGTCCTTTGCAGCAGCGCAGCCTTCTAGCTTTCAATCGTCTTTCTTTGCCTGGATCACACCAACCAAGAATCCAAAACTCCTTTTGGACATGGAGAAAAATTGAAGAAGATGGTTTGGTGTGGAGGACGAGGGGAGAGGCAGCTTTGGGGCATGGGGAATTATGATTCAATCATAATCTGAGTTGGGCGTAGGGTCTTATTTATAGACTAAGCATGATCCAACTCCTCTTCTTCCCAACCAATCACAACTCTTTGTGAAATCAGATCTAAATCTGATTGGTGGGAATAGAGTCCCCTGGATTCCTCCTTAGAGGGTGCCTAAGACCAATCAAAGTTGGTTCTTTGGAGAATTCTAATTGGAATCCAAAAAGGAGATGGAGTCCTTGTCCAACAAGGACTCCTAGGCGCCTCCAACTTGGGCACACGCCTAGGGTGGCGTGCGCCCTCCTCCTTGCCAGGTTCTAGTAGGAGGACAAGCTCCCACCAGCTCTCCAATAGGTGTGTGACATGTGGTCAAAAGTTAAAGTGTCAATGGTCAACATTTGATCAGTCAAAGGTAGACTTTTGACCAAAGTCAAAGAACAAGAAATGATAGGTGACCAAAAATGGTAGGTAATGTCTTACAAAATAAGACAACCTTTTCTGACTTGGACAACCTCCAATCAGACCATATGAAGGCCTCTGATTAAGCACAAACTCCTTTGGCTCAGGCAAGATAACTTATTTATGATAGTAAAAGAAGAACGTTAGGTTCAATCGAGTGCTAGCACGATTTCCTTGAACCGAATTGAATCTCATTCAGATCAATTGAATTAGACTAGTTCAATTGATGATCACTAGATTCAAACCCTTGTTTGTGTGACCTAGTTAGGTTCAGTTCTGTATGGTAATGGGATATGTCATGATCTCTATCATCGACATCATCAAAACTCCTTTCGATGGATCAGAACTCTTCTGATTCGAATAGCTAGAATGATCGATCATCTAAATCATTCTAATTGCTTCCAAAATCCACCAGTGACACCTAGCAGTATATGGTGGCAATCCATCAGAGCTGAATGGAAACCTCTTGGTGCAGCTACCTGTGTGATTAAGTCCTTCTATCTTGAGCCCCAATCAGATTAGGATTAAGGTGAACTCGTCAAACCCTAGTCTCTGTCATATGATGTAATCATTCGATTCGAGTCCAATGTGAAAATCTAAATAGAAACTCTTTCTATTATTTCACTCTACCATGGCCATGGGCTTCTGGACTTGATTCTCATGATTATCATAGGACTGCTCCTCTGCCAAGGCAGAGATCTTGTTGCACATATCCAAAGGTTCAATCAGGTGTATTCTGAGGTGATGATTTTGGATGTGAAGATCGATGAGGAGGATCGGGCATTGCTGCTGTTATGTTCTTTCCCAGATTCATATGATGGTCTCATAATAACTTTAATTTATGAGACCTTAAACTATGAAGAGGTTGTTGGTGTGCTCAGATCAAATGAGCAAAAAAATAAGATCTGCAAGAGAAACCCTAAGTCTGAGATCTTGACTGTGAACGAAAGATAGGGAAGATCAAAGGAGAAGACAAGAGGAAAATTTAAGGGTAGGTCAATGTCTCGCAATCAGAGGAAGATGATATTGAAATGTTATAAATGTCATCAGTCTGGACACTTAAAGAGAGATTGTCCCCTTCTGAGATCAAAAAAAAAGAAGGCCAGCAAGGAAGATGATATAGCTTCTATGAGCAGTGAAGAAGTCCTGCTAGTTGTATCAGATAGATCCATAGAGTGTGATACTATATGGATATTAGATTCAGCATGCTCACACTACTATACTTCTCATCGGAAGTGGTTTGCTACCTATCAGAAGGCCGATGGTGGAAGTGTCAGTCTTGGAGATGATCATCCATGCAAAGAGCTAGAATTGGCTCTATCAGGGTGAGGATGTGCAACATGATCATTTGTATATTATCAAATGTCAGGCATGTATCGGAGTTGAAAAAGAATTTGATTTCTTTGGACTACTTGGTAAAGCAGGGTTATGCTTTTAGTAGCCAGGTTGGGAGTGGATGTTTGAAAATTTTTAAGGAAGCTTTGGTGGTGATGAGAGATAGAAAACTGAGCAACAAGCTTTACAGAATGGAAGGCTTAGTGGTAAATGATAGTGTAGAGATGCTAGCAGCGGCACAGGAAGAGCAGATTTTATATCGACTATGGCTCTATCGGATGGATCATATGAGTGATCGTGGGCTCACAAAACTAAGTAGAAAAGGTATGATCCCAGTCCTAAAGAAGGAGGGCACAGATCTTTGTGAGCCATGTATCTTTGGCAAATAGCATAGGATGAAGTTTGTCAGAAGTACCAAGCGCAGCGATAGAGTACTGGATTTAGTGCACTCGGATGTGTGGGGACCAGCTCCTGTATCAGCTTGAGATGGGGCAAAATACTTTATTACTTTCATTGATGATTTCTCAAGGAAGGTGTGGATTTATCTAATTAGAGAAAAATCAGAGGTGTTTTCCTAGTTCAGAGCCTAGAGAGTTGAAGTAGAGGAGTCAGGAAGATAGGTAAAGTGTCTGATGTCGAACAATGGAGGTGAGTATACTAGCCTAGAGTTCAGGAGGTATTGTAAGGAAAATGACATCAAACATCATTACACGATGAGGATGACTCTCTAGCAGAATGGTATCGTGGAGAGAATGAACCAGATACTGATCGAGAAGACACCAAGTTTGAGGCTGCAGACATCACTCCAAAAGTTCTTTTGGGGTGATGCTCTAATTTTTTCTTATTTTCTTATGAATAGGTCCCCTCATTATAAGCTGAATGGAGGCATTCTAAAAGAGGTCTGGCATGAAAAGAAGGTGGAGCTTAACCATTTGAAAGTCTTCGGTTGCACAGCTTATGCACATGTGGAGGCAACCGAGAGGAGCAAATTGGATCCAAAATCTTAAAAGATGACATTCATAGGATATCCACAAGGAGTTAAGGGATACCTGCTGTGGGACTCTCAGGCACAGAAGTCAGTAATCAGTAGGGATGTTATCTTTGATGAAAAGAGCATCTTAAGGAGGTCTGGGATAGATGGAATTGGAAAAATAAAGATGAACAGCAGTGGCCAGTCAGAGAATGATGGCATGCAGGTTACATCAACTTATAGGAGTGTTCCTGTTGAGGTAGAGCTGGGCAGAAAAGTATTGTCTCAAATTAAAAATTAGTATGGAGGATCAACAATTCAGATAGATATGTAAAAGCAGCCACAGACATCAGAAAGAGATGTGCCAGTGGGAGTGGCTTTGCACAAGCCCCAGCATACTATTATGAGATCGATCAGATATGGTATTGATGAGGTGATCTCCTATGCACTCATCACTGCTAATGGAGATCCAGAGACTTATGCAGAGGCCATGGAGAGTGAGGATCATGATTCATGGATGCAGACCATGATGGAGGAGATGGAATCACTTGAGGAAAATTAGACATAATAGCTAGTGGATCTTCTAGAGGGTGCTCGACCTATTGGCTCAAAGTGGGTGTTCACAAAGAAAGAAGCACCTTTAGAACAAGGTGAAGTTAGATTCAAAGTAAGGCTGGTAGCAAAGGGATACTCATAAAGGGAAGGGATTGACTACACAAAAATTTTCTCTCCTATGGTACGTCATACATCTATTCGAGTTTTGCTGTTACCGGTGACATAGCATAATATGGAATTGGAACAGATGGACATGAAGACGGCCTTCCTTCATGGAACTTTGGAGGAAAGAATCTACATGAAGCAGCCAGATGGTTTCATGGAGATGGGATATGAAGAAAAGATGTGTTTACTCAGGAAGTCTTTGTATAGCTTGAAACAATCCCCTCGTCAGTAGTATCGAAGGTTTGATAGCTTTGTCTTGAGCCTGGGTTTCAACAGATGTGAACATGATTGTTGTGTCTACGTCAAGGATGTAGATGAGGAGGATGCCCTATACTTGTTATTGTATGTAGATGATATGCTCATAGCTAGTAGAAGCATGGATGCTGTGAAAACATTGAAAAGGATATTATCATCTGAATTTGAAATGAAAGATTTGGGTCCAACTGAGAAAATCTTTGGAATGAAGATTTGCAGAGATAGGTACAAAGGAGTGCTCCATTTGTCACAAAAAAAATATGTCCAGAAGGTTTTGGGATGGTTTGGGATGGAGAAGTTCAAACCTACAGAGACGCCATTGCCAAGCCATATGTCTCTCTCCAAGTTACAGTGCCCCCAATCAGAAGAGGAGAGAGAGTATATGGAATGAGTCTCTTATGCAAATGCTGTAGGTAGTGTGATATATACTATGGTGTGTCGTAGATCAGATATAGCACATGCTGTGAGCACGATTAGTAGATACACGGCTAACCCTGGTAAGGAACATTGGAAAGCATTGAAATGGATATTGAGATATCTGCACAGAGCAAGGGATTACGGTTTGATGTTTAGTGGGCAGTCGAGAGGATTTGGAGAATAATCTATGAAGATGTGTGAAGGTTCAGATCCTCGGAAAGGATTTGTTGATGCAAATTATGCTGGTGATATTGATACGAGGAGGTCTACTACTGGATACCTCTTCTGAGTATATGATGGATCGGTGTCTTAGAGATCAATCATTCAGCCAATCATGGCCTTGTCTACTATAGAGGTCGAGTACATTAGGATAACGAAGGCTGCAAAGAAAGCTCTTTGGCTTAGGAGGTTGATTGATGAGTCGGGGGTGGAGAAGAGTATGGTTATACTATTCAGTGATATTCAGAGTGCTCTGTTATTGGCATAGAATCTAGTCTATCATGCGCACACAAAGCATATAGATGTGAGGTACCATAGGATTAGAGAGCTGATGGAGGAAGGTGAAGTGGAACTGATAAAGATCCATACCAAGGAGAATCAGTCTGATGCACTCATGAAGGTACTCTCCAGAGACAGCTTTTAGAGATGTGTGGCACGGATGGGTCTGTTGAGAAGAGATGAGTTCACAAGGACTTGGAAGCACCAAGATGGAGAATATGAGCTCAGAAGTGGCACTCCTAAGTCTTAAAAACATGAGAAGATAGGTCATGAAAAGATGGAAGCGTGTCGAAAGAAGAATCAGTCTTAATAGTAAAGTTCAGAAACTGGGTCGGCTCACTTTGAGACTATGCCGGCTCAGTTGGAAACTGGGTCGGCTCAGTCCAGGACTAGGTCAGCTAGGTCTCAAAAAAAAATTTAAATAGAACGCAATATTTTTGGGATATTGGCATGGTACACAACTGGGTCGGCTCAGTCTGAGATTGAGTCGATCCTGTCGTAGGTTAGCTGACTCAGTCTGAAACTAGGCCGGCTCAGTTTTTGTGGATTATTATTTTATGACGTGGGTTGTTTGGATTTGGAGAGTTTTTCTATAAGCTTGGGCTTGACCCTTTATAAAGTATATATACTAAAAATAGGTCAAGATTATTAGAGTGCTGAAATATACTGAATAAAAGTTTTTTTCTCCTAGAAATCTCTTCTTATCTTCTTCTCCATTTCTTGATTTATTTGATCATACTTCCATAGAAATTTCTAAGAAGTACTTTCTTATTGCTTGGCTAATCATCAGTGGCCATGCCGATCCATGTGGAAAGAGTGCATATTCCCAACAATGCAATTAGGAAATACAAGATAAAGCTGAATCCAACCAAGTGCGCCTTTGGGGTAGCCTCAGAAAAATTTTTGGGGTTCATGGTCTCGAGATGAGTGAGGCCAACCTGGAGGAGACTCGAACTATCCAGGAGATGACCGCTCCAATGTCCATCAAAGAAATTCAGCACATGACTGGGAAGGTGGCATCTTTGAATCATTTTGTCTCGAGGTCGGTCGAACACTGCACGCCCTTCTTCCAAATCCTCAGGAAATTGAAAGATTTTCACTGGACTCAGGAATGCCAAAAGACGTTCAACAAGCTCAAAAACTACCTCGGCTTGCCTCCCCTACTAGCCAAATCCAAATTTAGAGAGGAGCTATTTCTCTACCTTGCGGTCTCCCCTACAGTGCTAGTGGCAGTCCTTGTCAAAGAAGAGATGAAAATGCAGCGACCAGTCTACTACATAAGTCAGATCTTAAGAGATGCTGAGACCAGGTATACAAAGTTGAAAAGATTGACTTATACTCTTTTGATTGCAGCAAGAAAACATCGGTCTTACTTTTAGGGACATGCTATAACGCTCCTCACTGACCAACCGATCAGAGTGATCCTTCATCAAATGGATGCTTTCGAAAGAATTGCAAAATGGGCTATTGAATTAATAGAGTTCGACATCAACTATCAGCCTCGACCAGCAATCAAGACTCAGGCACTGGCTGACTTCATAGTTGAATATACCATCCTAGATGATGTCGAGCTTCAAAATGAAACCAACATTCCATGGTTGCACTCGAGCTCCTCTGAAGAAAGAACGGATCTTCCTGAAGATTTTTGGGCCCTGTATGTCGATGGCTCCTCCAACGCTTTTGGAGTAGGTGCTGGACTCATCCTGATCAATCCGAAAGGGATCATCATGAAGTACGCACTGCATTTTGAATTCTCGACTATAAATAATAGAACAAAATATGAGATCCTAATAGCTGAGCTCAGGATAGCCAAAGAATTGAGAGCTGATCGGCTTCAGATTTGCAGTGACTCCCAACTGGTCATGGGGTAGGTCAGCAGTAGTTATGAAGCCCGAGAAGAGAGCATGGTAAAATATCTTGAGAAGGTGAAGAGCTTGACCCCAGCCTTCGGTAGCTTCAGCATTCAATAAATTTTGAGAGCGAAAAATGCTAGGGCCGACCTTCTTTCCAAGCTAACCATCCTAGCTCCTAATGAGCTTCCGAAAGAAGTTTATTATGAGACATTGAAATGCCCATGCACAAAGGAACCGCAGCCCACCATGCAGGTTGGCCAGGAGCCCTGCTGGATTGACCCACTGAATGCTTATCTTAAGGATGGGATGCTTCCTCATGATCTAAAAGAGGCTCGGACATTGAGAAACCAAGCCACCCAGTATGTTCTTTATGAGAATAAGCTGTATAAAAGGTCATATTTCCTGCCATTATTGAGGTGCCTCCGACCCTCTAAGGCCAATTTTGTACTATGGAAAGTGTACGAGAGAATTTGTTGGAGCCATCTGGGTGCTAGATCTCTATCTCATAAGCTACTCTGATAAAAGTATTACTGGCTGACTATGTATGGTGATTGTATTGATTACATTAGGAGATGTGACCGCTGCCAATGGATAGCGAATGTTCAAAGGCAACTAGCCACCAAGCTTGCCCTATTGAGTGCTCCTTAGCCATTTACGCAGTGGGAAATGGATATTTTTGGACCCTTCCCAATGGCATCTGGGCAACAAAAGTTTCTCCTAGTCATCATCGACTATTTCACTAAATGGGTCGAGGCCGAACCACTGGCAAAGATTATCAAAGCCAAGGTGCAGGACTTCATCTGAAAGTCGATCGTCTGCAGATTTGGACTATCCCAAAGTATCATAACAGATAATGGTCGATAATTCATCAGGGTGAGGTTCATCGAATTCTACGAAGGTTTGAATATCTCCCACCACTTTACGTCGGTAGCTCACCCGCAGGCAAATGGGAAAGCTGAAGTGACCAATCGGATCCTATTGCAAGGCATCAAGACAAGATTTTAAAGAGCAAGAGGGGTCTAGGTAGATGAACTTTATCATGTTCTATGGACATATTGCACTATCCAAAGGCTGTCGATTGGAGAAACACCATTCGTCTTAGCTTTTGGAAGAGAGGCAGTCATCCTGATCAAACTTAAGCTTCCATCGGTGTGGATAGTGGCTTTCAATGAGCAGCATAACCTGCAATATCTCAGATCCAACCTCGACCTATTGAAAGAAAAAAGAGAAAAAACCCAAGTTTGGATGATAGCTTACAGACGAAAGGTGGCCCAATACTATAACTCCAAAGTCAGAGGTAAAATATTTAGAGTGGAGGACTTAGTGCTTCGGCGAGCCACCATCTCTCAGCCTCAGAACTAGGAGAAGCTTGCCCCAAATTAGGAAGGACCCTATAAGGTCACGAAAATCATCCAACCTGAGACATACTACTTGAAGGAACTCAGAGGGACAGACCTACCTTGACCATGGAATTCAAAAAATCTACGAATATATTACTGATGATTTGATTGCAATGAAATCTCCCTACTTTAACACCATAATCTTTGTTGTATATCGATAATAAAGGAGGACTACCCTTTGAACTTAATCTCATGATAAATACGGCCATGTTAGGAATAGGAGGAGAACCTCATCCTGACATGACTAAAATTGAAGGCCTCATTCATTTTAGATGAGATGAGGAAAGAGGCCCTAACAACGGTCCTAATGTGTCCCTACAGTCCATTAGAAATAGGAGGAGAACCTCATCCTAATGTGAGCAAAGTCGAAGACCTCGTTCATTTTAGACGAGATGAGAGGAGAGGTCCTGACAATGGTCCTAATGTGCCCCTACAGTCCATTAGGAACAGGAGGAAAACCTCATCCTAACATAAGCAAAGTCAAAGGCCTCATTCATTTTAGATGAGATAAGGGGAGAGGCACTGACAATGGCTCTAATGTGCCCCTATAGCCCGTTAGGAATAGGAAAAGAACCTCATCCTAATGTGAGCAAAGTCAAAAGCCTCATTTATTTTAGACGAGATGAGGGGAGAGGCCCTGATAACGGCCCTAATGTGCCCCTACAGCCCATTAGGAACAGGAGGAGAACCTTATCCTAACTTGAGAAAAGTCAAAGACCTCATTTATTTTAGATGAGATGAGGGGAGAGGTCCTGATAATTGTCCTAATGTGCCCCTATAGTCCATTAGGAATAGGAGGAGAACCTTGTCCTAACTTGAGCAAAATTGAAGGCCTTGTTTGCTTTAGATGGGATGAGGGGAGAGGCACTGACATCGACCCTACTACACCTCTATGGTCTCGTTAGGAATAGGAGGAGAACCTCGTCCTAACAAGAGTAAAAAAAAAAAAAAGGAGCGAGAAGGTTTGAAGGTGAGCATTGCATTCACATGAGGCAATGACGGACAAAGTATTATTTTATTATAAGTTTAAATTCATTATAAGTAGGATGAGGGTCAGCCAAACTGACTACATATTACAAGGAAGCCAATGCGGCAGGGATTGGCAAGGTCGATTATAAAAAGAATATATAAAAAGAGGCGAAGCCTTAAGACGGACTAGACTCCTCAGGCTTTGGGTCGTCGACGTCGGCCATCACCAAGGCCTGCTTCAACCTAACAATTTCCTCCTCAAATTCTTTTCTTTTATACAAATTGTCTACGTATACTCTACTGATATGCCTGAACTAGCCCTCGAGCTCCCACCGCCGCCTCCTTAGGACCTCGACCTCCGCATCCTGGATGGCTTGATGCTCATAGATCAGTTGGAGCTTCAACCACTGAACTTCAGCTTTCTCCATCCCAACAGTCTCTGAAAGCTCATCAATGGTCTTCTTTAAGGAGGCAATCTTCTCTGACTCTCCACTAGAGATAGCCCACCGACCATTAGCCAGTTATTGATGGAGATGTTTCACCTCTCTGTTAGCTTCCCAAAGCTCATGCTCGAGCTTGGTCACCCTTTTCGACCAAGTTAACTTATACTCATTATGCCAGGCTTCGGCATCATGAAGCTACTTCTAAAGTTCAAAGAACCTCTTGAACCTATCCCAATCATATCGAGCCCTATCGGTAGACCATAACAAAGTTTCCTCCAATAGTTGAATTTTTTTCTTCGCCGTCGTAAGGTCGATCTCAAGGGAGCTGATCTTTGCCGTTAACTTCCAGGACTTGTTGCTGGCGCTTCTTCTCAGTTTGGCCATTTCTTTCTCAAAGCTGTCCTTCCGAATGCTAAAACTGATGGAGTCCTTCTTCCCAAAGTTCCTAAGGTGGGTAACTTCGATAGTTGCCTCCGAAGCATTCTTCCTCGATTCTTGAAGATCATCCTTGATTTCTCTCAACTTCTTCTTCAAGTGATGGATCTCTTTCTTCAAGCTCCTAATCAGTGGTTTAATCGAAACCCCATAAGGCAAAGGATCGGCATCAACTGGAAGAGGGGAGTCATGACCTAGGTCATCAAGAGCATTCTGAACCATGCAAATGACAACACAAAGTGTAAGGCTAGAAAATATTTATGTTTTATTTACTTGGATGTTTTTAAATACATCAGCATAGAAAAAAAAGAAAAGAAAGCTACATGATCTTTGAGAATCTAGACCTTAGGTAGCTCAACCACAGGAGAGGTCAGAGCATCTTCATTCACGTTCGATCCGTGGGCAGGCTCGGGCACTGCAACAACGGATTTGGGAGCCTTCGAGATAGCTCTCATGGCTGAAGAAGAAGGGACGTCGGTTGGGACAACTCTAACCCCGAGGGATGAAGGATCGGCTCTATCGTCGGGCTCTTCCATCAAGAGGTCCAAATCTACCTCAAAAAAATTTTCAACGACCCTCCCCAAGCAGATCTGGAACCCCTCGATGAAGGTCTCCTGAGCAAAAGCTATTTTAATGTCCTTCATGTCCCTAGAGGACTTGAAGCTTTTGACCGCTTGCTCCACCACCGTGCCGACCCCTTCTTGTGCCTTCCTCTTTTCCTCCTCCTTCCAAGCCAAGACAGTCCTCAAGTTCATCATCTTCTCACGCTCCACCCTCAACTCTTTCCGAAGATGCTCGACCTTAGTGTATTGGATTTTTGAAGCCACCCTCATGCTCTCGACTTCAGCTCGGGCCCTCTTGACCTCCGCATGAGCTTCCTCGAGGGCCTTCGAGGCTTCAACCCACCTCTGACAGGCTACCTCAGAGTGGGCGAAGAGATAATGCCCGAGCTATGATAGAAAATCAAGTTAAAATTAGGGAGCCTTGACTTCAAAATTGAAAAAATCCCCAGATCAAGACTATGAGAGAGAAGACTATCTCAAGGTAGGCGGCGAAGGACTCGTCGAATCTTTCGACGTTGCCCTTTCGCAGCATCTTCACCGCAATATGGGGAAGAATACTCTCCTTCATGAGTGATTGGACGACCTCTCGATCATCTAGAAAATCTTGTTCTTGGTCGGGACCCCCACTTTCAAAGCTTCCGACCCTCCTTTGGACCTTCTTGCTGATAGCCCTTTTCTTCCTTTTTCCCATGGCTTTCTCCAACTAGAGGGGAGCAGATGGAGAAACCTCTTTGAATGGGGTCGAACTTGGTACAGTGGTAGCAGGCTCGGAGGTGGGCGTGGCCTGGATCGGCACGGCATGGCTAGACTCACCAATGTGGGCCTTCTTTGGAAGATCCCTAGCAGGGCCTTCTTTCCTCTTGAGGAATTTAAGTCCCTTGGTTAGATGGTCTCACTCTTCAGGAGTCATCTTTATAAAGGATAAAAATCAAAGTCAGGAAAGGTTAAAGAAAAGCTAAGGTCTAGACAAAGAACACCCCACAATCGATAAAAAAAAAAAGATTACCTACCGAATTTAGGGGATTGAGGCCGAGGTTAAATAGGATCTGCTTACCTAAAAGGTCGAAGATTGGAGGAACATTAAAACCCTTCAATATATCGATCGAACTCTGATCCTCAATTTCTAGTCCTGGAGCTCAGCGCTTTGAGTCCCTTATCTCCCCCCACGGAGGAAATCCTAACCTCTAGGATGGGTTTGAGATAAAGAAGAATTTCTCCTTCCAGTCATGGATGGAAGAGGGGGTGCCCTTAAGTAATCCCTTCCTGCCAAATTTGGGGGACACATACCACCAGTCCTTAGCAGTCAAATGGCATTTAAAGGTAAAGAAGATCCAAAATAAGGAAATGATGGGTTGGATGCCTACCATGGTACATAAGAAAAGAAATTCTATGATGAACCTAAAGGAGTTTGGTACCATAGCATCAAGGGAGATGTTGAAAAATCTAAATAGGTTGGCCATGAAAGGAGGTAAAGATAACCTAAGCCCAGCCCGAAGAGCCTCTAAATATAGGCAGGTTTGGCCGAGAGGCCGAGAGCAGGTCCTATTATTGGGTTTGGGAAGTTCGAGCTCGTATTTGGATAGAATATCGAACTGAATCTTAGCTAATGAAAGATCGTCAGACCGAAGTTGGCAGGTAATAACTACCGATACTAAGAAAGGAGGGGGCAACTCAGAAAGCTCGACCTCCTTAAGAGGTAGATTCGCTAAGGCTAGAGGAGCCAAACTCACTGAGTAGGTCGATCAGGATTCCTTGGTGGACATCCGGATCAAAGCAAAATTATAAAAAAATGCTCGAAAAGCTAAGAAAATAAAGTACAAAAAACTTTTACAAAGAGACCTAAGGAGCAGAAAGCAGAGAATGCAGGAATAACTTGAAAAAGGATAGTGAAGCTGATCTAAGTCAATTGAAAGAGGCAGAAAGACGACAAAGGCCATAGAAGACAGACAGAAGAATACCTGGGATCAAAGGAAGCAGAAGGGAAAGCCTGAGCTCTCACACAACGGAGAGAAGAAAATTAGAAGAAGAGGAGGAAAAAGATTTCGAGAGAGGTAACAACTTGGGGGAAGGAAATAGGTTAAATAGCTCTGAGGATTCTAGGTAGTTATGATTGTGAATTTTCTTCGACCAGCCTATGACCGATGTGTGCCCCCTCTATCATGGCAAAGACTGATGGTGGATAGGTCCATAATGATGCCGTACCTTAGGCAGAGTTTTGGCATGGAGCTTCAATGGCATCTCTTCGGATCACCTCAAATTTTTGAAGCTTCAATGTCGGCACAAAAGCACCAAGAAATGCCTCGCCCAAGCAAACGTAGGAAATGGAATGGGACTTCGGCAGTCACACTCGGTACTCCCTTGCCTTGAACTTCAAACTTGAGAGTAGGAGGACTAGTGTTAGGGATAAACCCGCTCCTACCAAAGTTCAACTGGATGCTTGATCTTGAAAGGATCCCGTCCGGTAGTAGCCTCCATGGTTAAACCTCAAGACTCCTCCAATAGTCGGATTCCTCCAACAGTCAGACTCTTTCCGAACTTCTCCTTCGGCCAAACTCCTCCAACAGTCGGACTCCTCCTGAACATCTCCTAGTCGGACTCCTCCAACAGTCAAACTCCTACTAGACTTCTCCTTCAGCCAGACTCCTCCAATAGTCGAACTTCTCTTAGATTTTTTCTTCAGATGGACTTCTCCAAATAGCTGAACTCCCTCTGAACTGAAAGAAAAGTTCTGATTTTTTGAACCAGGTTCGTTCAGATCTGATCGGATTAAGAGATATATTTCAAAAATTTTTTTCATTGATCTGAATTAGATCTGGGATATTTCAAATCTGATCTTTATTATTCTAGTAATAAAAATAAAATCTAGATAAATTAAATCAAATTTAATTTACCTTGATGTAGGGTAATCCTATTACCCATTGATGATCCTGTAAGCAGTGGAAGGTTCAGGATCTAGCCACGCAAGTGCCTGGCCTCTACCTATATCCACTCGGGTTGGATCTAGAGATCCTCTTCTTCTTTATCACATCTCCAAAAATTAGATCTAGATCTGATCTAGAGGATCTTCAAAACACCTTTCGAAGATCAGCAGTTGTTCTTTGCAGTAGCGCAATCTTCTAACTTTCTATCGCCTTTCTCTCATCTGAATTGCACCAACTAAGATCCTAAACTCCTTTGGGAGTGGAGAGGAGAGGGAGAAGATAGACTTGGCATGGAGGAGGAGAGGAGAGGCAGTCTTGGAGCATGGGAATTTTTAATTACTCTTTGAGTTGGGCGTAGGGTCTTATTTATAGACTATGCATGATCCAACTCCTCTTCTTCCCAACCAATCACAATCTTTTGTGAAATTAGATCTAAATCTGATTGGTGGGAATAGAGTCCCATGGATTCATCCTTAGATGGAGCCTAAGACCAGTCAAACTTGGTTCTTAGGAGAAGTCTAATCAGAATCCAAAAAGGAGATGGAGTCCCTGTCCAATAGGGACTCCTGGCGCCTCAAACTTAGGCGCACGCCACCCTTGGCGTGCGCCCTCCTCCTTGCCAGGTTCTGGTAGGGGGACAAGCCCCCACCAGCTCTCCAATAGGTGCATGACATATGGATAGAAGTCAAAGTATCAATGGTCAACATTTGACCAGTCAAAGGTCAACTTTTGACCAAAGTCAAAGGACGAGAAATGGCAGGTGACCAAAAATGGCAGGTATTGTCTTACAAAATAAGACAATCTTTTTCTAACCTGGACAGGCTTCAGTCAGACCAAGTGAAGGCCTCTAATCGAGCACAAACTCCTTTGGCTTAGTCAGGATAACTATTTATGATAGTAAAAGAAGAACGTTAGGTTCAATTGAGTGCTAGCATGATTTCCTTGAACCTAATTGAATCTCATTCAGATCAATTGAACTAGGATCAGTTCAATTGATGATCACCAGATTCAAACCCTTATTTGTGTGACCCAGTTAGGTTCAGTTCTATATGGTAATGGGATATGTCATGATCTCTATCATCGACATCATCGAAACTCCTTTCGATGGATCAGAACTCTTCTGATTCGAATAGCTAGAATGATCGATCATCTAAATCATTCTAATTGCTCCCAAAATCCACCGAGTGACACCTAGCAGTATATGGTGGCAACCCATCAGAGCTGAATGCGAACCTCTTGGTGCAGCTACCTGTGTGATTAAGTTCTTCTATCTTGAGCTCCGATCAGATTAGGGTTAAGGTGAACTCGTCAAACCCTAGTTTCTGTCATATGATGTAATCATTCGATTCAAGTCCGATGTGAAAATCCTAAATAGAAACTCTTTCTATTATTTCACTCTATCATGGCCATGGACTTCTGGACTTGATTCTCATGATCATCATAGGGCTGCTCCTCTACCACCAAGGTAGATAGATTCCATCTTGATGCAATCCAGTTCCTATAATGAACATCCCATAGCCAACATACACCTTAGGGTTCCGTATGGCTAGGAGACCGAGTTGTAGTGTAGTCAAACTATAACACCCTCAAGGTGAACTGCCGATGCATCTTAGGTCAAAGAACTAGATACACCACTACAGCATCGAGTCAGTCATTGATGAGAAGGTAGACTTCCTAATAACTACTTGAGGTGGTCATGCTAAGTGCCCTCGTTCTCTAACGAGTACCTATACTCCCGCTTCGATGTCTCCACATCGTCGACTCAAGACTCATCTACTAAAGAGAAGCGATTGTACACCAACCTTTTGGATCAATCACCATCCTCGTGATGATCCTATGATTGGAAGCATTTTATGAGTTAATAATGATTATTCATGTCTTAAATTTTCAACTCTTGAAAATATGAATTATCATTACCATTAACTCAAAGGATGTATCATAGATACTAAATACACATATGTGACAGAAAATAACCCATTTTATTGATAATAGTTAAAATTATAATTTTGCCCCTAGAAGTATATTATAAGTGTCGGCCAATTCTGGCTTCTAGGGCACATATATCTAACAATCTCCCACTTGTCCTAAAGCCAGTTGGCTACAAGTCTAAGTCCCATCTTTTCAAGGTGGGCTTCGAATTTTTGTTGTCCCAACGACTTTGTAAGTGGGTCTGCCGCATTGTCTACGGAGTTGAGTCTCTTGACCTCGATGTAATCCTTCTCGAGGTAATCGCGGATGAGGTGGTATCGCCGCTCAATGTGCTTAGAGTTCTGATGAGACCTCGGCTCCTTAGCAAGGGCTATGGTGCCATTGTTATCGCAATACAGAGGAATGGCATCTGATGGCATTTCTTCAATTTTCGTAGCAAACTTCTTATACCAGAATGCTTCCATCACAGCCTCTGATGCAACAATATATTCTGCTTCTATGGTGAAATCTGCTATCATAGTTTGCTTGAAACTCTTCTAGTTGACAGCACCACCATTGCATAGAAATAGACTCCCAGATGTTGACTTTCGATCATCTACATCGGACATGAAATCCAAGTCTGTGTATCTCTGGACATGGAGTTCTCCATTACGAAAGACCAACATCATATTCTCAGTTCTTCTCAAGTACTTAAGGATACATTTCACAGAAGTCCAGTATTCTTCACCTAGATTTGACTAATATCTGCTTGTGACACTCACAGCATAGCTATATTAGGTCGTGTACATAGCATGGTATACATGAGGCTCCCTATTGCAGAAGCATAAGGGATCTTGTTCATGCGTTCTATTTTCTTAGGTGTGCTAGGGTACATCTTCTTGGAAAGATGAATACCATGTCTGAAGGATATTAATCTCCTCTTAGAGTTTTCCATACAAAACCTCTTTAGTACTTTCTCTATGTACATCTTCTGTGAAAGTCCTAGCATCCTATTTGGTCTATCTCTATAGACCTTAATTCCTAGAATAAAGGATGCTTCACCTAGGTCTTTCATGGAGAATTCCTTGGACAACCATATTTTGACTGTCATCATCATGGGAATATCATTCCCAATAAGGAGGATGTCATCCACGTACAATACGAGAAAGACAACAGCGCTCCCACTGACCTTTTTGAAGACACACGGTTCCTCTTCATTTTTGATGAAACCAAATATTTTGATCACATCATTGAAATGAGTGTTCCAGCTTCGAGATGCTTGCTTAAGTCCATATATGGACCTTTGCAGCTTGCAAACCTTATGATCAGTATCACTGAATGTGAAACCTAGCGGCTGTTTCATATAGATATCTTCCTCAAGTTATCCATTTAAGAATTTTTTTTTCACATCCATTTGCCATATTTCATAATTGAAATAGGCTGCAACGGCAAGCAATGTGCGGATGGATTTTAGCATAGCCACTGAAGAAAAGGTATCCTGATAGTCAATGCCTTCGCGTTGACTATAACCTTTTGCCACTAGTCTAGCCTTGAATGTCTCCACATTTTCATCTGCACCAATCTTTCTCTTGAAGATTCCATTTACACCCAATAGGTACTGTATACCTTCTGGTGGATCTACCAAGGTCCAGACTTGGTTTGAGTGCATCGAGTCAATTTCTGACTGCATTGCCTCTAGCCATTTCTCGGAGTCGATATCTGATATCGTCCTCGTTGTAGATTTTGGGATCATCACCATGAGCACCATTACCTACGAGGAACATTTTCTCTACTTCCTCTGAAATAATACCTAAGTATCTTTCAGGGGGATGGAAAACTCTTTTCGATCTACGAGGTGGAGGAGGTAGTGTTCTTATTGGCTCAACTTGATTTGGTTCCAATTGGTCCTTAGCTCATTGTACTTATGAGACTTTCTCATCAAGCTTAATCTGCTTTCCAATGCCGCTATCTTGAATAAACTATTTTTCAAGAAAGATGGCATGTCGACTCACAATCACATTATGGTCTTCTGGAATGTAGAAATAGTATCCTAATGACTCTTTAGGATATCCTATGAATCGAGCTTTGAAGGACCTAAACTCTAACTTGTCCGCTTGTTGTCTTTTGACATGAGCCGGACAACCCCAAATTCTGAGATGACTCAGACTTGGTTTCTTACCGTGCCATATCTCATACGGTGTGGTAGGAACGGTTTTAGAGGAAACCCTATTCAGTAGATAAATTGAAGTTAACAATGAGTGTCCCCAAAGAAAATCAGGAAGGTCTGTGAAGCTCATCATGGATCGGACCATATCCAATAGAGTCCGATTTCTCCATTCTGAAACTCCGTTGAGTTGAGGTGTTTCTGATGGAGTCCATTGAGAGACTATGCCATTTTCTCTTGAGATAGTCTAGGAATTCTCGGCTAAGGTATTCACCTCCTCGATCTGATCGAAGAACCTTAATGGGTTTTCCTAGTTTATTTTTCTACTTCATGTCTGAATTCTTTGAACTTTTCAAAAGCTTCAGACTTGTGTCTCATAAGATACACATACCCATACCTAGACAGATCATCGGTAAAGATAATGAAGTAGACAAAATTATTTCTAGCCGAGCACATCAAATGGGCCGCACACATCAGTATGTACTAGGGCAAGGAGATCTGTGGCCCTTTCCCCATGTCCTATAAAAGGGAGTTTAGTCATTTTGCCTTGAAGACAAGATTCACAAGTTGGATATGACTCGAAAGTCAATGGACTCAATAGCCCATTTTTCTCCAATTTGTTGATCCTATCTTTTGCTATATGACCTAATCTCAGGTGCCATAGATATCTATCGTTTGGACTATCCCTAGGTCGTTTGGCATTCATGTTTTGCTCGATAGTTAGAATAGGTACATCAATATGTAGCTGATAAAGACCGTTAATAAGGAAACCATTTGTAATTTTATTTCTTTCATAAAGAATGTTACAATGGTCCTTAAAGAAGGTAATCACATAGCCTTCTAGTGCTAAGCATGAAACATAAATCAAATTTCTGCTAGCTGCAGGCACATAATAACAATCTTTCAAAACTAAGTCTAAACTAGATGGTAATCGAAGAGGGTATGTTTCCACCACTACTACAGCAACTCTTGCTCCATTACCGATATGTAGGATCATGTCTCCATCCCTCAGCCTCCTGCTATCCTCAAGATCCTATATGGAAGTGCACAGATGAGCACTAGAATCAGAGTCAAGCACCCAACTGGATGCAGAAGAAATCGTAAGGTTAGACTCAATAACGAGCATACCTCCAGAAGGACCTTCCTTCTTGTTCTTCAGGGTGGCCAGGTAAGTAGGGCAGTTCTGCTTCCAGTGGCTATCGCTGTTGCAATGGAAATACTTTCTTTTGACAGCAGCCTTCTTCTTCATCTCTGCCTTCTTCTTCTTTCCTCCTTCCATCTTTTGCTTTTTTATAGACTTCTTTTTCTTTCCATAAGACTTTCTTTTGAAAAAAGTCCGTTTCATAGCAAGAACTGAGCCTTTAGAACCTTTCATAGAAAGCTCAGCGGTGACCAGCATGTTCATTAATTCGGCCAAGAAATTTTGAAGTTTATGCATGTGGTAATTCATGATGAATTGCCCATATGCATCAGTCAAGGATTGCAGAATAATATCATTCTGCAGATCCAAGTCTAACTTCACACCGAGCTTCTCAAGCTCTTCCATGTCCTTGATCATCATCAGACAGTGATCTTGGACTGACTGTCCATCACGCATCTTAGCCTTAAAAAGTCATTTCGTGACTTGATACTTGGCTGCGCGACTCTGTTCACCAAACATCTCTTGCAGGTGAGCCAACATTTGGCGAGCAGTCCTGATATCTTCATGTTGGTGCTGGAGCTCATCAGACATCGAGCCCAACATGTAATATCTAGCCTTATTATCTTCGTCTATCCATTTTTTCAGAGATGCTCTCTGTTTAGTGGATGGATGGGCTGGTAAGGTGGGAGGGTCCTGGTCCAATACATGGGTTAACTTCTTGGAATCCCAAAATGATTTTGTAGTTTCTAAGCCAATCTTTATAATTGGGTCCGATCAGTCTATGTGTGTCCAGGATACGTGCCAATGGGTTGGACGCAGACATTTTTCTATAGAGAGTCAAAGATTCTAGTTAGATACTATAATTATGACTTGACCAATTTATTTAGGGATTTTATTTTTAAATAAATTAGCTTCCACTATTTTCTTGGATCCCTACACTCCCTCTGTAGAGATGCAAAAATCTCCACGATTAATGATTTCTAGTGGGTGGTGCGGTCTCACCAACTGACTCATCACCTCACCTAACAGTTATTGGTGATGGGTTAGCCAATGAGTGAACAACTCTTGTTCAATGATTCTCTAATCATGGTGCACCCAAACTTGGTCTCTAATTTATGAATCTCACCATATCCGAAATATTGATCCACTCCTTAGTTAAGTCAGACCCACCATTTGCATAGACTGGATTCCTAATTGAGTCTCTCACCGTATCTGAAATATTGAGCCCAACTCATCCTCCAGCCCATAGCATCCAATGCCTAATAGACATGGTTGCGTCTTCCCGGTGCAACTGAGCCACTGTATCCAGTCGAGAATAATCAACCCCGAAAGGGCCCGCACATCTACAATGGTGGAAGACCTCAGACTTAATCTTTTCTTAGGGAGAATTGATTCAGGTCTCATTAAACTAGACTTGTCATAGTCATAACAATTATGACTAACCTAGTGGCATGGGTTAGCTCGGATTATTGACCACCTCAAATCAGAACTGAGTCAATAGATATGGCCAGGTAAGTGAGACTGGTGGAAGGGATATGCCATTAACTCGTACAAGAATGCATTCAGGTCGAGTAGCTTCCAATTAAAAACCAGTCGGTCGTATGTGCCAAACTTACCTTAGACACCAAATTATTGAGCTAGAACCAATTGGGTTAGCCTACAATCCAGACTCTAACCTCTGAGCCTAATTAGGTCTTGCTTGATCGTGACTCGATCTTGACCCAGACTTAATCCTATTAGGCTGGTCAATTTAAGCATTGTTGATCCCATCTAACCAACTCTTGATTCGATTTGATCAACCGCTTAGACCTAATTGAGCTACCCAAGCCCGAACCCAGTATTATGAATATGTCTTAGATCTGAAATTCTCAATTTTAGACCTAATTAATATTTTATAATCTTAATTCTTAATTAAGTAGGGTTCATAAATAAAATATGCATAATAAATCCTAGGGTTTCAGGATCTAGGATTTTGTAGAAAGTAAGTTTTGGATTTTTGATTAAGGACGAATGCGCAGCACCCCTACACGTCATAAGAACACCCATCGGATGGGAAGGAGAGGGCCTTTAAACCCTTCTTTGTTCTTATGACCGGACGGTCAAGAGGAATGCCTTAATCAGGAACATGTAATACTACAAAATAGTTTTAGATCTATATCATATATCTCATATACAAATTAGATCTAATCATGGCATATTTTGCATACATCTCATGTATCAAATCATGCATATTTTCAGATCTAAATTATCTCATAATAATCTAAAAAATTAGATTTAAATTGATCTTATCAAAATAAACTCTAATCTAGACAACTATGTAGAACTATTCTACAACTAGTCTAGACATGCATCAATCATATCTCATATGATGTTTAAAATTAAATAATTTTATTTTATTATTTTTTAGATGTTATTATAATAATTATAATATTAAAAAATAGTAAATAAATAGATCTAAAATATAATTTAATCAAATTAAATTGAAAACATGCAAGACTATTCTATAGAACTATTCTATTTTAGAACTAGTCATGCATATTTTCTAATCTTAGATCCAAATCATTTAATTTTAATTTTTTCTGATTTCAAATCTGATCACATCTCATGTGACATCTAAAATCACTTATTTTTTAATTAAAATAAATTTAAAATTAGATCTAAATACTTTTAGAATCTTGGCTCTGATACCAGTTGAAGGGAAAATCCTTGATTTCTCGGACCAGATTCGTTCAGATCTGATCGGATCAAGAGATATATTTCAAAAAAATTTTTCTTTGATCTAAATCAGATCTAAGATATTTTAGATCTTAATTTTTATTATTTTAATAATAAAAATAAAATATAAATAAATTAAATCAAATTTAATTTATCTTGATGTAGGGTAATCCTATTACCCATTGATGATCTTATAAGCAGCAAAAGATTCTGGATCTAGCCACATAAGTGCCTAGCCTCTACCAGTATCTACTCAGGCTAGATCTAGAGATCCTCTTCTTCTCTATCATGTCTCCAAAAATTAGATCTAGATCTGATCTGGAGGATCTTCAAGACACCTTTCGAAGATCAGTAGTTGTCCTTTGCAACAGTGCAACCTTCTAGCTTTCTGTCATCTTTCTCTCATCTGGATTGCACCAACTAAGATCCCAAACTCCTTTGAACGTGGAGAGGAGAGGGAGAAGATGGACTTGGCATAGAGGAGGAGAGGAGAGGCAGCCTTGGGGCATGAGAATTTTCAATTACTCTTTAAGTTGGGCGTAGGGTCTTATTTATAGACTATGCATGATCCAACTCCTCTACTTCCCAACCAATCAGAATCCTTTGTGAAATCAGATCTAAATTTGATTGATGGGAATAGAGTCCCCTAGATTCATCCTTAGATGGTTCCTAAGATCAGTCAAACTTGGTTCTTAGGAGAAGTCTAATTGGAATCCAAAAAGGAGATGGAGTCCCTATCCAATAGGGACTCCTGGGTGCCTCAAACTTGGGCGCACGCCACCCTTGGCGTGCGCCCTCCTCCTTGCCAGGTTCTGGCAAGGGGACAAGCCCCCACCAGCTCTCCAATAGGTGTGTGACATGTGGATAGAAGTCAAAGTATCAATGGTCAATATTTGACCAGTCAAAGGTCAACTTTTGACCAAAGTCAAAGGACGAGAAATGGCAGGTGACCAAAAATGGTAGGTATTATCTTACAAAATAAGACAACCCTTTTCTGACCTGGACAGGCTCTAGTCAGACCAAGTGAAGGCCTCTGATCAAGCACAAACTCCTTTGGCTCAGTTAGGACAACTATTTATGATAGTAAAAGAAGAACGTTAGGTTCAATCGAGTGCTAGCATGATTTTCTTGAACCTAATTGAATCTCATTCAGATCAATTGAACTAGATCAGTTCAATTGATGATCACCAGATTCAAACCCTTATTTGTGTGACCCAGTTAGGTTCAGTTCTGTATGGTAATGGGATATGTCATGATCTCTATCATCGACATCATCGAAACTCCTTTCGATGGATCAGAACTCTTCTGATTCGAACAGCTAGAATGATCGATCATCTAAATCATTCTAATTGCTCCCAAAATCTACCAGTGACACCTAGCAGTATATGGTGGCAACCCATCAGAGCTGAATGCGAACCTCTTGGTGCAGCTACCTGTGTGATTAAGTTCTTCTATCTTGAGCTCTGATCAGATTAGGGTTAAGGTGAACTCGTCAAACCCTAGTTTCTGTCATATGATGTAATCATTCGATTCAAGTCCGATGTGAAAATCTAAATAGAAACTCTTTCTATTATTTCACTCTACCATGGCCATGGGCTTCTAAACTTGATTCTCATGATCATCATAGGGCTGCTCCTCTACCACCGAGGTAGATAGATTCCATCTTGATGCAATCCAGTTCCTACAATGAACATGCTATAGCCAACATACACCTCAGGATTCTGTATGGCTAGGAGACCGAGTTGTGGTGTAGTCAAACTATAACACCCTCAAGGTGAACTATCGATGCATCTTAGGTCAAAGAACCAGACACACCACTGCAGCATCGAGTCAGTCATTGACGAGAAGGTAGACTTTCTAATGACTACTCGAGGTGGTCACGCTCAGTGCCCTCATTCTCTAACGAGTATCTGTACTCTCGCTCCGGTGTCTCCACACCGTAGACTCAAGACTCATCTACTAAAGAGAAGCGATTGTACACCAACCTTCCGGATCAATCACCATCCTCGTGATGATCCTATGGTCGGAAGCATTTTATGAGTTAATAATGATTATTCATGTCTTAAATTTTTAACTCTTGAAAATATGAATTATCATTACCATTAACTCAAAGGATGTATCACAGACACTAAATACACATATGTGATAGAAAATAATCCATTTTATTGATAATAGTCAAAATTATAATTTTGCTCCTAGAAGTGTATTACAAGTGTCAGCCAATTCTGGCTTCTGGGGCACATATATCTAACATAAACTCCATCTAGTAGCTTTAGAGGACCTCGGCACTCATCCTCGATATAGCCAAAAGAACCATCAATCTCTTCCATCCAAGCTTCAATCATTGGATGCCGACGGACTCGCATATTGTGACAACAGACACTATCCTCCATAACAAACTCTACGTGGCCTTAAATGACCCACTACCAGATGGTTATGGTTGTTGCTATCAGTTTGTTAAAAACTTCATCCATATAAGAGACCCTCCAGATATGCTTTCTTCTAGAAGCTCTCCTTCTCTTCCTTAAAACTCTGCTAGAATCTCTCTATGTATTCCATTTTTATTGGTCGAAAGAGCTAACTTGATCATCGAAGAATCTTGCCGAAGCCACCACACTAGACTCCAGACAAGACTTGTTTTACAGGTCCCGACAGTGACCTCATCCTATCCAAATCTAGCTTCGACTCTAGCGACAGCCAAATTTCGCACCAACAAAAAGCATCCAAAAGATTGGACTTAATTATTTGGTAAGGAAAACAACAAGTAATCAGAAAAAGTGGTAGAAGTTTTATTTCTTAAATAAAAGTTCATTAGATGTCAAAAATAAAACCTTATACATTTTAAGGTATGAAACATTAGACAATATCTCAAAATAATTTGAACCATGGAGGAAACAAACAAAAAAAAGTTTGGTTTGAACAATCAAAATGATGAGGGGCGATCAGAACCTGTCAGGATTACATGACTACATCACTTGTAATCATCAGTTGATTGACAGACCATTAATTTCCTCATCACTTCAGACCCCCAAGATCAAATTGTTAAAGGAAAAATTCAACCTTTATTGTTGGATTCAATTTAAAAGACTAGGATGATAAATGAAGCATCAAGGAAAAAAAACAAAAAGAGGATAAATAAAAAAAAATAATGATAGAAGATTATATTAGTACGCAAAAGGAATGAAATCACTCAAAACTTCTTCGAGTGTTGTGTTTCCCTCATCAATGGATATAATTCATCTCTATAACACAATTTAAGAACTCTTCATTGCTTGAAGAACAAAACTAAAGAGAGAGAGATTTCGTAGATGCGACGGTGATGGGGAGGGGAGAGGGGGTTGGTTGGGTTTATAAGGAGAGAGAGTAGGTGGAGGGCGAAACCCTAATTCCTAGGCCTTATTTAATCCTAACCATCAAATTTACTGATAGGTGGTCTAAGAGCCAACGAAATGGACTAGGCTATTTCCTACCAAAAATAAGGCCGGGATTGGTTACAAAGAGTTTTGATTGACTCAACGATCAATTGTTAAATTTGAAAATTCTTTGCTTGCCACAGGCGGTGATCGCAAACCCATGGTGATCGACTCACGCATGGGCTTGAAAGGAAAAAAGCACGGCATCCAATTTTTTTTTTCTTTTCAGGCCCGTGCTTGAGCCAATCACCATGGGCAATGAGCGCGGAAGCTCACCGCCCGCAGTGAGCAAAGTATTTCCCTTGTTAAACTAATGCCGCGCTCACTATCCAAGGTGAGCAAAGTATTTCCCTTGTTAAACTAATGCAATGGAACAAACTTTAAGCATTTCCCTTTAATTTTATTTTTTATTTAATTTTGTTAGTTAAAGTTTGAAGTATAACTCATGGAACAAATTTGCATCTCATTGTTTCATATGTCACCAACCATCAACACCACCAAACCATAATTTAGTCAAGGAAAAAGCTTCACAGCACTACTCCAAATTACAATAATTTTTTGCATAAAGCACCACCTATAATATATCAATTGCATGCAGAGAGTTGGAGACTCATCTAGAACAATCTTATTTCAATTTTTTTAAAAAAATATTACCATTTAGTCAAGTTTCTTTCCATGCCTCAATCAAACTTAATCAGGCTTATGTTCTAGTTTCTAATATTTGCTAGAAGCAAGGTAAACACCAACATCCGAACCATATTTCTGGGAAGTCAAAACAATGAAGCCAAACATTCAAAGCAATTAAAACATTCATATCAATTAGAGCATTTATAATAACATTATCGTAAGTAGAGATTCATCCAATATATTGATTTAATAGTCTTCAAATATATTAATTTAATAGTCTTCAAATATATCAGCTGATAAGATATGGCCAGCATGAATAACGAGGAGGTTTCCAACAATTAGCACTCAAATGACACATAAAGTAATATTTTCATAAATATTAGTTTAAACTAGTTTTTTTGTTTTTTTAAACTTTCCAAGGTAAAACACTTCTTTCTTTTACCTTTTCAAATAAAAAAGGAATTATGATGTAAGAATAAAAAGAAGATCCTCAAAAACAAAAGCACCCAAAAGATTGGACTTAATAATTTGGTAAGGAAAACAACAAGTAATTAGGAAAAGTGCTAGAAGTTTTGTTTCTTAAATAAAAGTTCATTAGATGTCAAAAATAAAACCTTAAACATTTTAAGGTATGAAACATAAGACAATATCTCTAAATAATTTGAAACGTGGATGAAAAAAAAAGTTTGGTTTGAACAGTCGATATGATAAGGGGCGATCAAAACCTATTGGGATTTCATAACTACATCACTTGCAATCATCAGTAGTGGATTGACAAACCATGAATTTTCTCATCACCTCGGAGCCCCAAGATCAAATTGTTAAAGAAAAAATTCATCCTTTATTATTGGATTTGATTTAAAAGACTAAGATGATAAATGAAGCATCAAGGGGGAAAAAAACCAAAAGAGGACAAACAAAATAAATTAATGATAGAAGATTATATTAGTATGCAAAAGGAAACAAATTGCTCAGAACTTTCTAGAGGGTTGTGTTTCCACCATCGATGAATATAATCCATCTCTGTAACACAATATAAGAACTCTTCATCACTTGAAGAATTGAACTAGAGAGAGAGAGAGAGAGAGGGAGATTTCATGGATGCATTGGTGATAGGGGAGGGGAGAGGGGGTTGTTTTGGTTTATAAGGAGAGAGAGTGGGCAGAGGTGGGCAAAACCTTAATTCCTAGCCCTTATTTAATCCTAATGGTCAAATTTACTGATAGGTGGTCTGAGAGCCAATGAAATGGGTTGACCTATTTTCTACAAAAACAAGGCCAAGATTGGCTACAAAGGATTTTAACTGACTGAATGATCAATTGTTAAACTAGAAAATTCTTTGCTCACCATGGACGGTGAGCATGAAAAATTCTTTGCTCACCACGGGCGGTGAGCATGATTCTTTGCTCACCACAGGCGGTGAGCTTCCATGCTCACCGCCTGTGGTGATTGGCTCATGCATGGGCCCAGAAGAGAAAAAAGCATGGCATCTAAATTTTTTTTTTCTTTTCGGGCCCATGCTTGAGCCAATCATCATGGGTGGTGAGCATGAAAGCTCACTGCCCATGGTGAGCAAAGAATTTTCCTTGTTAAACTAATGCAATGGGCCAGTCTATTTCCTACCCAAAAATAAGGCTAAAATTAGGGTATAAAGGGTTTTAATTGACTCAATGATCAATTGTTATCCTATCAACTAATGAGTCATACTATGGATTTGGTATAGCATTTTTCTGAATCTAGAGAAGCTTGGCTAAGACTGCCACCACCATCAACTTTGCAATCAAACATCATCCAAATAACTACCAAATAAGTTTTGTATTTTGAGTTTAAAAAATAATTTTATTTTCAGGAAAATTGAAAATAAAAAATGAAAATCTGAACTAGTGCCAAATGCAATCTAAGTTAGCACGTCTAGGATAGTTATGTACCAGTACGCAAGCAACTTGGCAAAAGCCAACAATTATATTTTCATAATAAGTCCATAACCAAGCACAAAATAACCTAAATTTTATTGTAAAGCCTATAAATATAGGTCAAAATATTCTCAAATTACTAATGTACCAAATCCATACTAACATAACCAATGCATAATGTACTTTTGGTTGAAAAATTATAGTATGGTTAGATTTGGGTGTAGAATGCATTCTCTGGCTTAGGATGGAGATGGATGTTATATTGGTGGATTTGGATGTGAATTGGTGCCTCATCTTATTATGCCAATCTAAGTTATATATTTAATATTCTATTGAAAATTATGTTTTATAACTAATTAATAGTGGTTATCTAAAACTATTTGCATCAATTATACATTGATTCAAGCTTCAGCTAAGCTCTAAAGGTCAAATGCTTTATGCAATCTCGATACCAGCTGAGTTGATTTCTACTTGGTTTGAGAAGTTGAGCTGATTGTTTAAACTCATGTTTGACTTATTTCAATATCGAGCTCAATTAAGCTTTATTAAATAGATGAAATTAGCTTAATCTCAAAACTTTAACATGAAAATGACTTAAAAATCAATCTAATTAATCAAAACCAAGCCCAATCAATCTTTGTTGAATTCAAGTCAAAAAATTTTCTAAAGGTCAAGCTTATCAGGTTGATTACATCTCTAGAATATTCTTCTCAAAAATTTCTATCTCATGAAAAATGTAGATATTTAGATTTTTTTAAAGGAATAAAATCAGTTTAGTTGGCTCTACTTTGTGCTACATTCTCCTTGCTCCAAACATTTCTATTGTTATATTAGGGACTGCTATAATGGAGAAAGCCATAACATCCAAAAAAAAAAAGAAGCAAGCATAAAGCCATAATGTGGAAGGGATACATAATTAAGTATATAAGTTAAAACCAATGCATGGTAATACATATTAACGTCCTAGTAAATAATGATGCAACTAAAACCAAAAACTCTAGCAAATAAAATGTAATTAAAACCAAAAACTGACTCTTTCCAAAATACATTCACCACATTCCCATCCCTTTCTCTATAAATCCCCTCCATGCTAATCCTCTTCCTAGCATATCCATCATCTTTTTCACCAGTTCACCACCACCACCATGGCTAACTCATCACACATGCTCCTCCTTGCAATTGTTGCCTTGGCGATGACTGCAAGAGTAGTCTGGAGCTTGGAACAAGAAGAAAGGATTTTCTTTATGGTGAGCGACCCCAAGTTTAAAAATTGTTCAAAATCCATCTCTACAATCAAAGGGTGCACCCCCAGCATCTTGTCTGAAGGGAAATCCTGATTTCCCGGTCCAGGTTCGTCCAGATCTGATTAGATCAAGAGATATATTTCAAAAATTTTTTCTTGATCTCAATCAAATCTTGATATGTTTCAGATCTGATTCTTATTATTTTAATAAATAAAATAAAATAAGATAAATTAAATCAAATTTAATTTACCTGATTTGGGTAATCCTATTACCCTGTAGATGATCCTGATTGCAGCGGAAGGTTCTGGATCTTAGCCACGCAAGCGCCTGGCCTCTACCGGTATCCACTCGGGTTGGATCTGGAGATCCTCTTCTTCTCTATCACACCTCCAAAAATCAGATCTGGATCTGATCTGGAGGATCTTCAAAACTCTTTTGAAGATCTGCAGTCGTCCTTTTGCAGCAGCGCAGCCTTCTTGCTTTTGATCGCCTTTCTTGATCTGAATCGCACCAACCAAAGTCCAAAACACCTTTTGGACGTGGAGAGCAAGGGGAGAAGAGACTATGGCATGGAGAAGGAGGGGAGAGGCAGCCTTGGGGCGTGTCTAATAGCATTGGAATTAGGGTTGGGCGCAGGGTCTTATTTATAGACCTCTTGTGATCCAACTCCTCTTCCTCTCAACCAATCACAACCCTTTGTGAAATCAGATCTAAATCTGATTGGTTGGAATAGAGACCCCTGGATTCCTCCTTAGAGGGCGCCTAAGACCAGTCAAACTGGATTCTTAGTAGAACTCTGATTGGAATCCAAAAGGGAGGTGGAGTCCATGTCCAACAAGGACTCCAAGGCGCCTCCTACTTGGGCTCACGCCACCCTTGGCGTGCGCCCTTCTCCTTGCCATGTTCTGGCAGGGGGACAGGCCCCCACCAGCTCTCCAATAGGTGCATGACATGTGGTCAAAAGTCAAAGGTCAATGGTCAATGTTTGACCAGTCAAAGGTAGACTTTTGACCAAAGTCAAAGAACAAGAAATGGCAGGTGACCAAAAATGGTAGGTAATGTCTTACAAATAAGACAACCTATTCTGACTTGGACAACCTCCAGTCAGACCATATGAAGGCCTCTGATTGAGCACAAACTCCTTTGGCTCAGTCAGGACAACTTATTTATGATAGTAAAAGAAGAACGTTAGGTTCAATCGAGTGCTAGCACGATTTCCTTGAACCTAATTGAATCTCATTCAGATCAATTGAACTAGATCAGTTCAATTGATGATCACCAGATTCAAACCCTTGTTTGTGTGACCCAGTTAGGTTCAGTTCTGTATGGTAATGGGATATGTCATGATCTCTATCATAGACATCATCGAAACTCCTTTCGATGGATCAGAACTCTTCTGATTCGAACAGCTAGAATGATCGATCATCTAAATCATTCTAATTGCTCCCAAAATCCACCAGTGACACATAGCAGTATATGGTGGCAACCCATCAGAGCTGAATGCGAACCTCTTGGTGCAGCTACCTGTGTGATTCAGTTCTTCTATCTTGAGCCCCGATCAGATTAGGGTTAAGGTGAACTCGTCAAACCCTAGTCTCTGTCATATGATGTAATCATTCGATTCGAGTCCAATGTGAAAATCTAAATAGAAACTCTTTCTATTATT